>PQME02000040.1:0-144613 GCA_003004525.2 Aspergillus sp. MA 6038
TGATCTCTCTCTCTCTCTCTCTCTCTCTCTCTCTCTCTCTCTCTCCCTTTTCTCATTTTCATCCTCTTGAGATATTCTTTGGTTGTCTGATGTCCCCCGTGCCCTCGACGTCAGCACTGCTTGCTTTTCCTTGGTACGTGGTGGAGGAACCGGAAATGACCACCACCAGAACCACATAATCGTCGTCGCGTACAGTGGTGCAGCTAGTACCGGTGTACCACGGAAATATTAGCCCTTCCCGGCATCCCCCGTTCTGTTCCTTTGTGCACTTCTCTTATACGAACCTCCTTATCGCCCCGTTTCTTGCCATTTGATCTCTCTCTCCATGTACGTCACCATGGCTAGGGATCAACAATCGCTTCAGATCCCCTTGCGGGCCTCCAGTGCCCATGCTCAGTCCCAGGATTTCGGTGACAGCCAGGAAGACCGTTGTTCAGAGAAAAGCAAAAACAGTACCTCCAAGGCGCAGAAGGTCCTGGGCACAAACGAGGGCCCCATGCAACGGAATACTTCCTCGCGAGATGACGCCGGTAGTACCAAGAGGAGGAAGGCACGTCCCAGCTTCATGAAGTCCAGCTTATCGCCCTTCCCATCGTCGAATAACGCGGACGCTGGTACATCAGACCAGCGCCAGCAACAGCCCCAATTGCGTGTGCGGGCGTCCTCGCCGCTTCTGGTCCCTGGCACCTCTCAGTCTCATGATGCGGCGCCGAAGAAGACAGTGCAGCACTCCGGTTCCTCGTCCGCCCTATTCTCCTACTTCAGCTCTCACGATAGCACTGTCGACTCCGAAATCGCCTCGCATGGCAAGGAGACCAGGCCCGCAACGGCCTCCGTTTCGCTAAACTCTAAGGGCTCTAAAGATTCCAAGCGCAAGCTCCGTCCGCCCCGGATCGATCTCTCCCTTCTATTTCCCAAACCAAAACCCACCAGCGCACCCTTACTCTCTCCGCAGCGTATGGTCCATTCGCCCTCCCCACTCTCTGCGGTTGGCGAGTTTCCCAAAGGAGCCAATCCCGAAACCAGGCCACCAGGCCGAAGATATACTGCGGCGCATTCCCCAACCCAGGCGACAACGACGACGGTGACAGCAACACCCGGACCACCACCGGTGCCACCGTCGGCTGTTCTCAGACCTACAAGCCACCGATCTGCTCCAGGGGACCGGTCATCCGCTATATCAACAGATACAAACTGGCTCGAACCCCCACTCCATCGCACTGTGCGAACAAGTGAAATGGATATGGCGCTGCAGAACTATTCCGAGCTTCAGCAGCAGCAGCAGCAACAGCAACAGCAACAGCAGCAACAACAACTGAAGCAGCAACGGGAACAGGAACAACAATTGAAGCAGCAACGAGAACGCGACCAACAGGAACAACAAAAGCAGCAGCGAGAACGCGAAAAGGAAGAACAACGTAAACGGCAGCATGAGCAGCAGCAGCAGCAGCAGCAGCGGGAAAAGCATGCAGTGGAGCGGCCCCGGCCCGATGGAACCTTGAGTATGTATTCCCGGGGCCGGGAGCAATTGCATAGTAGTTATTCCAAGTCGCCCGAGAAGACTCCGCAACGAATGCCCTCCAACAGCTCGGTGGGTGGTTGGAGCAAGGAAACCTATCTGTCACCCAAGTCGCAGCCACGCATGCCGCATCGACGTCCATCATCGTCTCCTGATCGACGGCCAGTGCCTCCGAGACTGCGGGAACGTGATTGTTCCACCGACAGTAAGTCGTCCGCGTCGAAAAAGAGCAACAAAAGCACATTGGCCAACTCGGATCTCACCACTTCGAGTGTCCTCTGTCTGTCGTCATCGGAGGATGAAGACGATGAGGAAATGCCCAACGACGGGCAGGGCGTTTCTGCGGTCCCCCGTGAGAGTGTTACCACCTATGGTGAATTTGAGCCTGAAATCTGCACCGCATCCGCCGCCCAGGCTACCAAAGGACGAGCTGTCAAGCGAGTCGATCTCCATCGACAGCTGTCAGATAGCATGAAGGGGGGTACAATGCTGAGAAGTCCCACCGTTCATCGCAATCCTTCCATGTCATCTGCGGGTCGATCTTCATATGCCGGCTGGAAAGCCGCGTCTCGTCGGTCCAGTGGGATTCCCACCATTTCGGAGCCCAATATCCTGTCCACTGATCATTTTCCAATACCTAATGGAGGACACCCGCCATTGTCGGCCAAAGAGATCCAACGACGAAGCCGGGTCATCGCGGTCACACGACAAGAGGAGAGCCTTCTTGAAGCTATGCGGCAGCGAAAGGGCAAGGTCACGCCCAGTCTCTTCAATGAAACACGATATAGTCACTCTCATCATCCTCTCCCTACTTCTAATCCTGTCCCGAAGAATACCCATAATCATAATCATAATCATGCGCCTGGCCCGGACCCCGACCAAGGATCCATGTTGTCCGTGCCGTCGCGTGACTCACTAAACAGCACTGATGTGTCCTTCTTGCGCCTCAGCGCTAGTATCCCGTCGCGGGCAGATGAAGGTGCAGCTCACATGGATAAAGACGAACTTCCTTCCTCCCAGGGTGCAGCTTCTGATGCTGAACAGAAAACACTTAACTCGTACGCGTCACCGCGGACCAGCCTTGTCTATTCCGAGAGCTTGCCCTCGCCCTCGACTAGTGCAACATCTCCCTTGACGCCGACACTCCCGATCCATCGTTTTTCGACACAGTCCGCGCAGTCTCGGCCCCCGAGCCATCCTCCCCCGGCTGTGCCTTCTCACGACCAGCGTCGGCACTCAAGGCGCCGTACCGATAGCAGTGAGGCGATTGTGCTGGGCGAGGAGACCGATGACACCAAGGAGACCGAGGAGCTTCCCATTTGGGCATTGGGCTGGAACCATGACCAGAACTTGGCGACTGTCCATTAGCATTAGCATGTCTTCGATTTATTCCGTGTTAAATGCTCGATATTCCGTACAACGTTTCACACGGCTTTCCTGCCGCTGCATTTCTCAATCAACATCAACCCGACTACTTTGAGTCATGACGTTCACTTGACTTTCCTTATTCTATTTTGTCTATTGAAGAGCTTCAACAACAGGGGTGCCACGTGCCTACACCCCATACATACGCTCATTAATCTTAATTTTCCCTTTCGAAACAAGACACCCTCTACTGCTGCGTACGGAGTATTCGGCCGACCCTTTGCAGTTTCTGGCGTCTTTTTCTGTTGATTGAACTTTCTTTTTTTGATTTGGAGAGGAAACGAGGAAACAAATGAATATGTGATAGATTTGATCTTATCTTATTTGTACTATATTTATCTGGGAGGGGCTTTCTTTTTTATGTTTTCTTTTTGTCTCATATTTTCTCATTGTTGGATTTATATTTCCTCTTTCGTGGAAACGCTATGATATCATATTCTTATGCAGTGTTGTTCTGTACTCCGAACTTCTCGATCTTTTGTACTACGTATATAGCCTTGGATCAATGGATCTTCTGATCAGCTTGTCTGTACTGGACTATCATTATAGAGGGATAACTGTCCGAGATACACCTATTTCTTTATGCTGTGACTATGCCCCAGCTCAGTGTTCCGTAGAATGTTATCCGGCCAGAGGTCTAGATGCAAGACTCCGAGAGAGCGGACTTCCTTTATAGATTTCAAGATGACACGCTATAATTCTTCATGAAGTCCAATATTGGAGGTAGACCCCATGCCATGAGTAGCATATGCCGAATTGCCCCTGCACCATGGAGGAAGTAAGACTTCACCATATTGACTGCTCCACAGAAAACAGAGACTGCAGATCCCCGAGCTTGCTGGAGGACACATTTTACACCAGCTTCATGCAGGAGCTCCAGCCATCAACAAGAGGCCATGCCTTTTCCAGCAACAGTATAACAATATGCAGCACAGGCGACCTTGAATGGTGCTCCTGATTGCCCCACAGCCTCCCATTGGCATACAGTTGTGGTTGATATTGTCATCCAGCCTGTTGCTTCACGAGGCGACGAGCTGCATCAAGCGGAATGAACGAGACCAAGAATTTCCATGTAGTCTGTTGTTAGTACTCGGTTGTGTCGAGTTCTCTTCTCTTCCCTGGGAATGCTTACACCAGGATTTGTGGAGAATGAGAAGTTGTCAACATCATAGTGGAATAGTGGAAACCAGACCGCATTGGCAAGTCACTATGGACTGGGATTATGCTAGGTCTAGGACCCCCAATGGGGCGAGCTGGCTATGACCAGGTGCCTGTAGCACTGACACTTGTGTCGTGTCCTGATGAGGCGAGGGCCCGTGTAAAGTGGTGGAGACTAGAATAGATAAATGTGGATCGATGGAGAGCTGTTTGGCGGTTAGCCTCTTGGCTAATGAATCTGTTCCACTTCTTTCTTCCAGGGGTGTTTGACAAAGTGAGATGAAGCTGAGGGAGATTCATTAAGCAGGAAGCAGTCAAAGAAAAGCGCTGCTTGTTGGGAATTGCGAATTTCCAAAGCACGTTGGGAAGGCTGCTGTCGGTGATCCACAGCAACAGGAGGACAGTGTAAATAGTCTTCATTTACCAGAGCTGGTATCTGCGGGCTCACGCCGTGATGGTTATTTAATGTCTGCCTAACTGGTTATCAAAGTTTGATAGTGAGATAATCTATGGACGCCTTGATATCCGCTCTTCTAACTATGCCGGATTCTATTATCCATTGACTTTCCAAATTTAAAAGTCTAAATCTAACTAGAAGCGGGCTCCACTCCTCACCATCTTTCGGCCCGATATTCTCCTTTCTCAGCCCAGTCGACTGCGGGCGAGTCCCAGGGGCGTAATTTGTGTCAACCTCAGTAGAGGACTTCGTCGTGTCGCGGTGTGCTCGTAAGAAAATGCAGGACCAGCGGCGCGCTGTCCTTTTTCAGAAAGCTAAATATCCTTGTGACTCGAACGTGCAGCTTCTGGGACGCGTCGAAGTTGGCCTTCAGGATTCGTCCATGTCGGGGACCAGAGAGAGAAATCGTTAATACCTGCTCGAACGATGGGTAATATAAATTCATAGTTGCGAATCACCCAGATATGTACCGGGAAGATTTACGTGTTCCGAAACTCTGGTTGATGTAGACGATAAAAATAGCCTGCGCAAGAGAGCCCAGCTCACCGACGAGCACCTCATTTTCCTTGCCGATGGTGGTATTGATGGTGACGAGGCGGATATGGGGGTCAGCCCATTCTTTGCCGCGAGGGTCTTGATTCAACCATTCTGATAAATCAACCGACTTCCAGCCTGGGTGGCCCTTCATCGAAGGAGCAAAAAGAAGCCCATCTACTTCATCCCCTTGAAGGGAGGAGTTGCCGAAACTATAATGAATTGAGTTGAATTATCAGTGCGAATTATCACACTATAATATCTCATCCTGATACCTACCGGGCAGGAGTCCATAGACACTTCGGCAAGACGACGCTTTGGGCGTTTGCTTGTTAGACTTATACTGGGTATTGAGATCCGTAAAGATTTCCTGGGTTCCGGGGCGCGCCTCATACTCTTGCTCACCACGCGAGAGTCCTTTGCCGGGCTCAGCGTCTGCGAAATCGAGAGCACGCTGGCCGACTTCGTCGACCCAGGCATCGGCATCGTCAATAAAGGATTTTTTGAGCTCCTGTTCAGACAGAGGCCGGAACGGAAAAGCCGGAGACTCGAGGAAAGGCGCGTCATGAGGATCGAACAGGGTAAGAGAAACATCTAGAGTGGCCAGATCGTTCACGTCGAACCCGCACTGGAAGTAGGTCACTAGTCGATTGAGAAAACTTTGCACAGCTGAGTCGTAACTAGCTCTCAGTCTCCCTCGTTACTGAGCAAGGTCATCGTCGGAAGACGCCATGGCGTGAATTGTCTGCCTGCCCGTCTTTTTTTTGGGTGGGGGAATTTCGAGCTAGAGAGAGAGTCTCAGTTGAGAGAATGGTTGAGATAACGATTGCACAAAGTTATGAGATGGCAAAGGAGTGAAGGTAGTTGAAGAAGAGTAGGTACCCCGGCTTGATAGAATGGTACAACTGTGGAGTGATCTGTGGAATCGCTAGTCCCATTTGGGATATCAAAATGCCCTACTTCATACTTGCGCCAGCACTTCACTTGCTCTCTCAGATCTGTATAATAAATTTGCTGGTTTAATTAATAAATCTCAGCGAGGGTTCCCAATTGCTAGTATTATAGCTCTTGAGTGTGAATACCTCTTGTCTGAATTGACATAGATCAGGCTATCCTAGCACTTCTGTCTACTCCAGACTGTTTTTGACGATGGTGAATCAAAGCTAACACCAAATTCACTTCAGACTATTATGCATATCTGTAGGCTTCTGCTAGAAGTCCTAATATTCTGTATGTCTTCATTTCTGCTCTCCTTTCATCCGTAAGCGAAACCAAGGCCTTTGACTGCAAGTTGTACCCTGGCCTTTTCATCCTATTATTGTGAAGCTAATTTTGAGGATCATTAAGCCAAGATTGACTTACGGCGCCATCGAAGAAGAAGAAGAAGGCCGGCTACTTCGCCAAAGTGCCGCAGACATGGGCAGCATGGAATAAATGCGCTAGAGCCTCGATCGGGAAAAAGTCGATAAACACCCAGGAGTATTTCAACCCAGCCTCAGAACTCGAACATAATGAGTATCTTTTATTTCGCGTGATTTGGCCTCAGACTGTCGTTCTGGACCACACTGCCCTAAGCGACCTGGGGCTCACCCAGTATTCGAAAAAGCTGGCAAATGGTTGGATAACTACACACCTTTGCAGAGATACCTCATCAGCATCGAGGACTCGAGCAAGACAGAGCACTGGATTCAACAGCACAGAACTGCTTTGTATGCACAGATGCATTAGAAGTTTCCTCTTCTCCAGTTCGAGATTTTGTTGTACGATAGTCTATTAATCGACACAATTTGGACTATCCCCGAACAAACCTTCAACAGACCCTGTTTTTCCAATCTGGAACTGAGTCCAGAATACTATTCCCCCCAGAACTGCAGCATACACAGTCGGAATCCCATTGGATGCTACCACATGAGTAAGCATAATATCAGCACATTGAACCCCTCCACAATCCTGGTAACTGTGAGCAATGCTGACGATATTGGCATGGTGCCAGGTAAGCAATTATCAAAATCCTGGATGATTTCAGTCTCGGCGGTTTGGCAGTCAAGGTCAAAATGGATGAAATAGTTCAGTTTGGCTCATTATCGGAGAAACCCAACCTTCCCAGGTCAGCATTTGCTGACAATGCCCAAGTCAGCCAAAGTATTAGGCATCAAAGGTATGAAGGCTCTGGTACCTTTGGTGGGTGGATTGAGTTACTCAAACCAAAAGTTGACTCCATGGCCAATAGTTATAACTAAGCCTGAGGAGTTCTTGCTTAATCAGCCCAAGATTTTCCTAATTGGTCCGATAATTAGGGCTAGCAGTTCAGCGTTGGTAGAAAAATTTCTTCGCGTTTTCTACCAACGCTGAGCAGTTTTGGCAAAGCTCATCATTGGTAGAGAATATAGGCATAGCGGCGAGCTCTTCGTGGACACCAATGAGGACCGGCCCATAAACTGTCATGTGCCCAAGCATGTAGACAGTAGTTAGGACTCCTCACTCCGAGGACTCTGAATATCATCTTCATGCTTCTCTCTATCCTACGCTCTTGCTTCTACACGGCCACTCTGGCCATATATCACTCTTACAAGGCTAGGGTGCACCACATCGTCCCTGGTGGACCGAGATTTTGGACGATTGGGCTGAGGTTGGTATGCCTTGTTTCATATTCGAGCGCTGGGAACTTCGCCAGTCGGAGAGAGATGATTCTGTATATTGGGAGTACAATGTGAAAAGGCAGCAGCTTGGCATCAGGTGTCTGCCGATGGCAATCTATGAAGCAGCACCAGACACTTTCCACACACATGCCTTCAAGGAGGTATTGCAGTTAAGTAGCAAAAGCCAGGATGTTTTCAAGATCAAATCAAACACAAGTATGTATTTCCCTTTTGATAACCAGATGTAATCGCAAAGGAGATTATTTAGAGATTAACAGAATTTAATGGCTTTGACTTCCAGGGCTTCCAGTCTGTCATAAAAAAAAGCCAAATGTGTACATCAAATCCAAGGAAGGAGTTCCCACTGGTTGTCGTTGAAGCAGGGTTCAGTGAACACAAGACCAAGCTTTTTCAAGACACCCCATTATGGCTCCATGGGAGCCATGCAACTGTCTCATTTGTTCTCTTCATCATCATTACTGAAAGTAAGTCTGTCTACCAAAATCAGAACCCTAAGCAGTACTTGAACAACAAAGAAGTAGAGGAGCGATTGGTGGATGGACAGAGATCCAGGAGAGTAATGGCACTGAATCTGAGCCATCCACATTGGGCCAGTCGCAGTTTGCCAATGAACTGCAGTGCCTTGATGTACGGAAAAAGCTGATGAAACCCCTCATTGCAATATCGAGACCAACCTGTGTGTGTACTACAAGACTCAGGGAGGGGATGATGAAAGAAAAAGGGAGCAAGCAAGGAATTTGCCAAGCTCTCCATTTTCCTGAGAGATGAGGCCACCATCTAAGCGCTGCTAATTTGTAAACCCCGACATTCCCAGCGGTGTGGTAGCTGGGGTGCAAAGAATGTTGTCTCCTAGGACGGGACGCATATAACAGGGCGTCTTCTCTCCCTGCTTTTCCAACGCATAAAGGCAGTCCCCATCATCCATCATGCTCGGCGCGTCAATCAACCGGTTTCTGGCGGTGATGATGCTGGCCTCGCTAGGCCAGGGCTCTGATCGGTTCGCCTCTTCCCATGGTCACGGCCTTTTGGGCTCCTCTTTTGGTGTGCCCGGCATCAATGCCACCTTCGACTATGTGATTATTGGCGGAGGGACCGCTGGCCTGACTCTTGCCACCCGGTTGGTGGAGCAGCAATCAGGCAGTGTGGCTGTTGTCGAGGCTGGGGTTTTTTACGAAATTGGCAACGGAAACCTTAGTCAAGTGCCAGCTACGGATTTCTTGTACACTGGCAAAGCCGTCGATGACTGGCAGCCGTTGATCGACTGGGGCTATGTGACTACTCCGCAAGCCGTGAGCTCCTTTCTCTTCATGACATTTGGTAACTGGCTAATTGCATGTTAGGGGGCATATGAAAAGCGTATCCATTATGCCCGGGGAAAGTGCCTCGGGGGAAGCTCTGCACGGAACTATATGCTCTACCAGCGAGGAAGCGAGGCTTCGTACCAGAAGTGGGCGGATGCAGTCGATGATCCAAGTTATAGATTTGCCGAACTGCTTCCTTACTTTACCAAGAGCATAGTATTTACACCGCCAGACATGGACTTAAGATTCGCGAACAGTACACCGAATTACGATAATAACCGCACGGTCGTTGGAAACGGGTCGGGACTACTATCTGTCACCTTCCCCCATTATGCTCAGCCCTTTGCGAGCTGGGTCAAGCGAGGGTTGGAGGCTATGGGCATCAGCCCCATCAGTGGCTTGCTGAGTGGGCAGCTCTTAGGCCAGGCCTATGGCACGTTCACAATCAACGCGACGACCATGATACGAGACTCGTCGGAAACTTCATTTTTGCGGAGAGGCTTGGGTCATACCAATTATTCCGTGTATCCACTTACATTGGCTAAGAAGATCTTGTTTGATGAGCAAAACAAAGCCACCACCGTGGTTGTGGAGACTGAAGGTCTGACTTATAATTTGACGGCTGCTAAAGAGATCGTTCTAAGTGCTGGGGCGTTTGGATCACCACAGCTATTGCTGGTCTCCGGAATCGGCCCAGCGGAGACACTGCAGCAATTGGGTATTCCTGTGGTTGCTGATCGACCGGGCGTTGGCCAGAACATGGAGGATCACATCTTCTTTGGCGTTTCATATCAGGTCGATTTGCTCACGTCCTCGTCCTTTTCCAACGCGACATTCGCTGCGGCGGCCGCCAGAGTATTTAATGAGAACGCCGCAGGAATGTACACGAATCCAAACAATGACCTACTGGGTTGGGAAAAGGTTCCCTCGCCCCTGCGTGAGGACCTTTCCAACGACACCCAAGCTGTTCTAGCAACCTATCCAGCGGACTGGCCCGAGCTAGAATACATTCAATTAAACGCCTATCTCGGGGATCAGGAATACGCAGGGGTTACCCCCCAAGATCCCAGGAACAACTATGCCACATTATGTGCCGCAATCGTAGCCCCTCGCTCGCGCGGAAACCTCACCATTACTTCTCCTGACACGGCGATAAGCCCGCAGATCAACCCTAACTGGCTGACCGACCCCGTGGATATCGACGTGGCCATTGCCGGCTTTAAGCGACTACGGCAATTCTGGCAATCCACTGAAATCCAACCCATTGCCGTTGGAAACGAAACGTTCCCTGGTTTACAGGTGCAGACGGATGCTGAAATTGAGAATTCAATCCGCAGGAGCTTTCAGACGGTCTTTCACGCAGCGTGTACTTGCGCCATGGGAAGGGCCGATGATCCACAAGCGGTGGTGGACAATCACGCGCGAGTCATTGGAGTGTCCGGGCTTCGCGTCGTTGATGTCTCCGCGTTTCCTCTTTTGCCACCTGGTCATCCAATGGCGACTGTTTGTATGATCTTCCCATCAATAATTCATCCGGTTGGCCTGCTAAGAATAATACAGATGCTTTGGCGGAAAAGATCGCATGCGATATATCAGGGGCATGCTGAAAAATCCGGCTTTACAGCATTACGTGATGTGGGATGATGGCTTACCTTCTGCATAGTGCACTCACTGAGGCTCACCTAACTTGCACTAAGGAAAGGTATATACTGCATTAACTCATAAACTAGTACTCTGTACATACAACCATAGGGGTGTGTGAAGGACAGGGCTTCCTGTCCGCTCAGCCATACTTAAGCCGGCAGTCCGCACATTTAACTCTCAATGAGCCCTAGGCCGCAATAGACCCCAATAGTTTGGCGAAACGATCTTTAGGCTGGGTCCCAGTGATTGGGGGTGCTCCCATTATATGTGGTCGCAGGAGGTCGCAGGAGTGGTCAGCTCAAGTTACAATTGCTCTACTCAAAAAGGAATAATGAGGGCAAAGGAGCATGACAAGCCCATTCAAAAATTTCAATAAAAAGGGAGAGAGCCTTCTCTACCTTTTCCCCTGCGAGTCGGCATCTGTCTTCCTGTCTCAACCCATCACAGGGTATTACTTGATTATGATTTCCAATAAACAACTTTAACTTGTTGAGAAATATTATCATATGGCTGCGTCCTATGGGTTCATTATTAATTATTAGGAATTGTAAGAAAGTTGGGAAAATACTATCAGTCATAGCCAGCTTACACCCACTACGGCTGAGAAATATAATGACCTGCCGGGATCTCCTCCCTCCCGGTCCGAGACTATCTAGCAAAATATAAAAGCAAAATACATTAGTTGGGGTGATGGCGCAGCTGGGAGCGCGTTAGACTGAAGCTACAACTTCGGTTACGCACAGAGTGCTATCTAAAGGCCGCCGGTTCGATCCCGGCTCATCCCATTACATTTTTGTTGTTTTTGGATAGCTCTCGATTCATTTCGGTTAGATATAACCGAGCAAAAAGGGCGTAGTCGTTAACCACTTGGCGAAGTAATCTTATTTTATTGGCATATAAAATGAGTACATGTAGGCCAGGATGGTGGACTGGTCGTACAATCTTTCCAGACTCCCTGGATAAATTGCTTCTCTTGCAGCCAATCCGAAGAAAACTTTGCATTTGGACCAATCAGAAAGCCTCCGAATCTCAGACTGCCCGGTGGTAGTGCTACCTGTGCACTGCAACTAAAACCACTAATTCTCTACTTTAAGTACCTGTACTATCTTTGCCATCCATCAGAGAATAGTTTGCACATGAAAGATAGTACCAAAGTAACCTTCATGAACTATATACGCAAATTAGCAGGACACACTGCTCTGTACTATCGGATGCTCGGCCAAGCCCTAATTCTAACCCTAAAACAATGGGTCTCCAACCACGGTCGAAATCAAGGCTAAAGCCACTCTGGCAGTCCACCTAGGGACGGGTCAATGCGGCTTACGAAAGCCCACTAAATTCACTTGGTCAGCACTTTGATTGCACACCAGCCATAGCAATATTACTTACCAAGCAAGGCAAATGTACTAATGAATTGTTTCAGTGTAGAAGCAACCTTCTAAATTTAGTGCACAACATCTTATTCCCCAAATGACGCCCAAGTTTTCCTTTCCAAAACCATACCCCAAGACTATTGAAAATATTGACTATTTCCAGTATCTTGCGGTACTGGGCTTCGTGAACCTAATAGCCGCGCAAGTTTCGCATGTCCTGGGGTGATGGCGCAGCTGGGAGCGCGTTAGACTGAAGCTTTAACTTCAGCCACGCATACATTGTGCTATCTAAAGGCCGCCGGTTCGATCCCGGCTCATCCCATTACCTTTTTGCTTTTGTAAAAGCAACCGAGTTATGCTGTCATCGATTTTCATTTTTAGTACATTGAGAATAGAGCCAGCTACGATATGAAATAAGCGAAGCATAGCTAACTAATGTGGGGTGATGGCGCAGCTGGGAGCGCGTTAGACTGAAGCTTCAACTTCGGTTACGCACAGAGTGCTATCTAAAGGCCGCCGGTTCGATCCCGGCTCATCCCATTAGCTTTTGCTTTTTTGAACTAAATATTTCTGTATTGTATCTTGGATAACACTCTTTGTTGGAGTATGTGAAGGAAAATTCTTTCTCTTTTTCTTTCTTTTAAAACCTTTCTGTGCCTCCTTAAATAATACTGAAGATGGGGAACCGCTATATAGCGAACTGCTAGATCAACACTAGCGGGTCGATATGGGGAGAAGTTGACATTTGTCGATTGATCGGACCGAACAGTTAGTTAAACAATCGACTGGAGAAAGTGGACTACGAGAGGCCAATCCGCCGATTTCATGCGGATTAGCCGGTGATCTGAAGACAAAGGAACTGGACACTGGGACTGGGAAAACTGAGGACTGCGTCGCTTGTCTATCTATCTAGCTAGCTGGGGGAAATCAACGAGTATTTATGTACACGACGCTCATTAGCGTCAACGCCACGCGCAAGCATTGACATACGAGACTTCACATCATATACTCTACTACAATACATGCCAAAAAGAATCAAGACGGGGAAGAAATGGAGCAATGGCAGTCGTCCCACAATGAGATAATGTCTCAGGCTGTGCACTGGTAAGCTTGATGCACCAGTCAAATGATTAAGAGGAGGAATTGAAAGGCTTCCTGAAAAGATCAAACAACAAGTAAATAAAAAGCAAAAAGGTAATGGGATGAGCCGGGATCGAACCGGCGGCCTTTAGATAGCACTCTGTGCGTAACCGAAGTTGAAGCTTCAGTCTAACGCGCTCCCAGCTGCGCCATCACCCCACATCTGTGGCGTATGTGGTGGGGTAAATGCTACAAGAACCAAGGTCTATTTTTGTGGATTCATTTTACTATGATGCAACTTTTCAATATTAAAGGGGCGAACGTTTGAATGGAAAAAGGCATCAATCAGGCAGAAAAGCGGTAATAACGCGGTAAGAAACCTTCTATTCTCCGACACCTCCTAGGGCTTTATAGAGGCCGCATAACTGAGCATATACATACCTGGGCAGGTCTTGCCCGGCTCCATGACACATGCCATTAAATGAATTGAAGATCAGCAATTTGGACTAGCGCCTTCTCTATATCGTTAAGAATAACACAGGAAAGAAAGATGTAATAACTTATATGACAATTACTACGTAGGGTCCTAACTGATAAAAGGACAGGCACGCCTCCCTGCCTGGGCGGCGTTAAGTGCTTTAATTCCGAAAGCCTAATTTCACGTCCTTTTCGACGTCGGACCTTGCGTCTTACACTCTTGCCTATGTGCGCTCTGCGATCACATCAGAATGGCTTCCGACGGCATAACTAGGTCTCCGGATCTATTCCCACAAACAGTCCCAGAGTCCTCTGGACTAGACCCCACATCAAAACGGAGGCTTCAAAATCGCCTCAATCAACGGGCTAGCCGTAGGTAGCACATATCTTACCCCATCGCAAGCCAGACACTTACCACAGGCATCCAGGCCAAAGACGAGCCTTACAAAAGAGCAGTCTAGGAGGGGGCCGCGATCAGCGATGGGTCATCTACACCAACGAGGCGAGGATTCCACCTGATGACCAAAGCAAGAAGTCGAGCCCGGTGGCAAATACCACCTCGCGATTGGGAAAATCACAAAAAGTCCAAAATTTTGGCAGCTCATATTACCATGCTGCGACACAAACGATACGCGAGCAATACTGGACTCAATTAAAGAAAAAGGTCGCCGAAGGAGCCGCCAACAAGGTTCAGTCGCCTCAGCTACTACTACCTGTGACCCAGTTCAATAGCATGCGGGCGATGTTTGAAAATGCCGCCAGCATGGGTTTGACTATGGACGTCCTCAGTGAGGACATTGCCTCATGTTTCAACATTGCGGGACCGTTGAACCTACGCTTACCTCCAAGCTTGAACCGAGCGCCACACAGAAGAGCGTCGTCCATCATCCTTGGATCGATCTATTGCCAATTCCTTCTGTTCGCGATGCTCTTCTACGAAATATGGAGAGTTGTGACGAAGACGAGTTATGTGGTGATCTCTTTGGGATATGTGGTCCTGCTCCGGAAATGGGTTTGTTGGTATGGGGCGAATCATGGGATCCTTCGGCGTATGAGGTTTCAGAAAGAGTGCTCCGAAAGTGGAGGGGGTTCTTAATCGACTGTCCCGATCTTTTAAAGTCTACGAATTATTGGAGGAAGCGAAGGGGAGAGAAAGCATTAATATTGGCCAATATAGAAGATTATCGTGTGGAGGAGATCAAAACTCCTTGACCAAAGTCGGAACGAAAAGGCATCAATTACGAATTATAGAGGATACTTTTCCCCGATAAAGCCCTCGCTCAACTCCCAAAGCTTGGCCCAGTTCTTCTCGTCCCTGATTTGGCTGTGAAGGTCTTCGTTTGCGACAGCGTTTTCCTTCAAGAACGAACCGGTGTCTCCTAGAGGGACAAAGCTGTCAGTATTGATATTGAGCTATGCTAAAGAGGAAGGATACGGACCGGTGATAGTAGGATCAATCATTCCTGTGATAATAGTGGCGGCTCCCTCAGAGCGACTAGTCCACGGAGGGATGTCGATGTTATTCCCATCCGCGTCTTTGAATGCTAAGTGAAGGTGAGTATCATTTCAACCTCTAAAGGGATGTAGCGTACCATTGCCAGTTTTCCTCCACTCTTCAACCATCGCTAGGAACTCCGGCGGCATGTGCTGTTGCAGTCCGGTTTCAACAGCTGGTAAGGTCAATTCACGTGCACTCTAATATGCCCACAACAGTACATACCGCCAGGATCAATACTGAAGACCCGGATGCCTCGGCTTTTGAGTTTTTCACCAAGGCGCTTAGCAAACATAACCCTCGCAACATTCGATTGGCCATAAGCAGTCATCGGCTCATAGGTTTTACCATCCTGTTTCAGTGTCAGGCAAGCATCAGGCAATCAATCGATTCCAAGAAGATGAGAATTCTTACGCTAAAGCCGATATCATCGAAATAAAGCTTGCCAATCCGAGCAGCAGAGCTCGCCACAATGATGATTGAAGCTGACGGGCCGGCAGCCTGAACCTTTGGCAAGAGAAGCTTAACCAAGAGAAAGTTCGCTAGATAGTTGACACCAAGCTGTGACTCGAATCCGTCCTTGGTCTTGCCATAGGGGCAGGCCATCACCCCAGCGACGCAGACCACATGGTTAATCTTTGAGACGTCCGCAAGGTCGTTCTCAACAGCCTTACGAATAGCACCCATGTCACCAAGTTCCATGTTGAGGAAGCGGGTAGCCACGTTAGGCTTGCTCTCTTTGATTTTGGTGATGATAGGTGTCACTTTCGACTCAGCTCGGGCACTCAGAATGAGAAGCTTGGGGTTGCTGGCGGAAATCTGGACGGCAAGCTCTCCGGCAATGGACTCGTTAGAGACACCTGTGATCAGGACTTTTGCATTATTAGTATGGTGAGCTGAATTGGACGAGAGCAAGCAGAGCGTCAATCATGAAATACCTGTCTGTCCGGTGAGAGCTTTGCCATACGTCTCCAGGACCGCCTCAGAGCGAAGGATTTGCATAGGCATAGTGAAATGTGGTTTGTCCAAAACTTTTGTAAAGTGTTGAAGATCTCGAGTGTTGTGATCATACAGCACGACGGGAAAAAGCCTCTCTTAAATATCTTCCCTCAGGAAGGCCGTAATGCCATGTTTATGGACGTAAAGACACTTAACTCCGTCCAGGTATCCTATTGCCAAAGTTAGTTAGGAACTTGTCATCACCCAAGCTGTCAACCCTAATTTATCGCGGTCACTTTGAGGGCTACTGGGTCAGCCAATCAGCAGGCGCATTATGCCCCACCAAGATGACCGGCCACTAACTAGATCAAGTTAGCCCGGTGTCAGCATCGATTCTCCAGCAAATAGCTATATGTAGGAAAATTCTAGTAAAGTCCCAGCAATCCACTTTGACCAGTGTCTGTTAGGTATCACGCTCACTTGGTATACCTGACCACTTCCCGGACTGTGTAGGCAGACCTACCAGATACAGTCATGAATAGACTAATAGTTCCAAAAAATTGAATTAGTAGTAGCATACTTGATGATAGCACAAAGAAAAGAGCCACATAAAGGGGTAGTGGGATAGTGGCCAAGGAAAGTCCAAAGAGTTGAGAGAATGTGGGGTTTGAGCATAATTCAATGAACCGCAATTCCAATGAGAACTATTAGTCCATATCCATGGTCCTCCCTCCCCGCCTATGACCATACCCACAAGTTCCCCATCCCCCATTGAGGCACCAAGCCCTGGAGTCACCAGGCTGGGAAACTTGCGAAGGTCAGGGTTCACGATACAGCAGGTGTGATGAATACGTCTGGGAAGTCCTGGGGCACGGAAGGAAGATGGCACAATCGTGCTCAATTTCCCTGCAGTAACCTCAGTAGAATGTCCCCTCTTAGAAATAATGGCGTTTTGCGAAAGGATTGTGACAGCATTCCTCACCAAGGCCTTTTTGCATGTCAAGTATTCTGCAGCAGGGTTGTTGTAACTTTGCAATCCTGGGAGATAGAGTGTTTGTCATTCAGTGACAAATGCCACTGAGCTTGGGGAGAAACCTCAACACATGCCCAATTCACTATCATGGTGGTTACGAGTGGTGAAGACGCTACATGGATTGGGACTTTCCGCCATCCAGATGCAGCCTGAAAATAACTGGGGTGCTTTTATATGAGCTTATTTCTGAGGCCTTTTCATGAGGTGATGTTTTTTCGGGGGGTTTTGTTTCTTTTCTTTCTTTCTCACTACGGTGTTAATTCCAACGTACAGTAGGGGCTTCCCCAATGGCAGGCAGTAGGCAGAGCTGCAAATGGTCTTTACAGAAGTATGTGATGGCTGCTGACTGCATGATTTGGTGATGTGTCGGCCACATCTCCGGCTAGATAGAACTCCTATTCGAGCACTCATTGAGCAAACACTTGCTAGGTAGAACATGCAGTCTAGCAATGAAGCAACATGCTCCTTGGTCAATTGAAATGTTTTATCCCCTGATCTAGTCTTTCCGGTCACTGCCTTCGTAGGGTTGACTACGTTGACTCCTGGCTCCCCTGATCCACTTCAGATTTCTTTTGTGGTCAGACTGAAGGCAAAAGGCAGGAGTCCGAGGTAGAAGGTTCTTGACACAGGATAGAGGCAAAGAGAGCTGCGAGCTTTCTTTAGAAGCTGGTCCTGAGTAACGCTTCGACGACGGGAGTAGAGGGCTTTAGGCTATAACTACTATTCAATCACATTGTCAGGCTTGCCCATTACGATACCAAGCTTTAAAAGCTTAAAGATACATTTGTAGATTAATGGAATCCGTTTTGATGTTGGTTGTCTCCCCAGTAGCTTTATCGGCTAGGGTAGGTCAGGCGAGTGGAGACCCAAAAGAGCGCTAGGTTTGCTGGCATTTAAGTGAAGATAAAAAGAATGACTTGCCAATCATAAATCAAGCTGAAGTCCATCTAATACTGGTTGCTGCCTTGCCGGTTGAGCCCCGAGCCGTAGCCGTGACCGTAAGATCTCTGCCCTTGGGATGGAGATCACAGTAATGGTCTGCTAGCCAGGACTTCATTCATAGATAGTTAGCCATATGGATTACTGTAAGACGAAGTGGTGAACCTACAGGTTGGACCTGTCGTATTAGGTGAAGATTACCACCCAAATGAGCAGAGCTAGTGTATATTGTCAGGAAGGAGGGATGGTTGAAGGGCTTTGGTGTTTTGGGCGGTGCTGTCTGTGTGATGTCAAGACTCCATCAACTGAAATCATGACATGGCGCCACGAAAGCCAGAGAGAGATAGATGGAGGGAGGGGAGAGAAGGGAGAAAAGGGAAAAAGAAAAAGAGAGAGGTTGTGGGAAAACAATCACTTGCCCAAAGCGGTATCCAACCTAAGTTAGTGCCCTAATTGTAGTGAATGGACCTTTAATGGGAGCAAACCAAGGCCTGTTGCAACTGCACTGACTGCACGATTGCCTCCATGGCATGGCAAGTATACTACTAGAATCGTAATGCATCTTGCACCGTCTACTCATCACAGATGAAGAAACACCATTGCTGGGAAGCTATATAATCTGCAGGCCAAACGTTCCCTTGGTCCCTTTCTCAGAGTCTTGGAGAAGGATGGTCACCCGGTACGCCTCTTTGACTGACAGGCGGCTGGCCAGTTTATGGTAAATTTGATACAATATTTCCCAACCACAATGTTCATCATATAAGAGGATCGTTGAGGAATTCCAATCGACTCCTTCAGCCAACAACGGCCTGTCGATGATTGCGATCCACCAATAAAGCGTGATCGATATTGTTAGGGTAAGATAAAGACGTTGATATTACCCCATGAGCCATTTTAGAAGTCGCATTCGGCTGATTTAACCACATACATAATCTCCTTGCCCTCCTGAAACACACGCCTTTCGTCCAACGCGTTCTACTTTTGTGTTTTCCTGCAAATTTTGTTAGTTTAGTCAGATTACGGGAAATCACTGCACTGCACTAGAAACGGCCTTTTCGAGGGATTGGCTTTTGGAAAAAACTTACCTGCGCCTCAGTACACTCTCCATGGAACTGGACGTTAAGAAGACATCCAAGTAAGATGCAACAGATCAAAGGAGGGACCACCGGTCGTGAGTTTACATGGGGCAGCGTGATAATGACAAGGTTGGTTTTCAATGTTGTGATGAGGAAAAGAATGGTCAGAAAATACCAGACCATTAAATGGATTCCCAGGGCGAACATATACGCCCCTTGACTGCCTGTTTGGAGGATAGAGGGAACAATGCAATAAAGAAAAGCAATCGTGTGAACTGAGCATAAAACAATCGAATGATCAGATGACTCCATAGTTGAGTAGGGAGTTAGATGAAAAAGAATGGATAATGTCACCTGAACTCTGCAGGAGGCGCCTGCCTTCCCGCTTCTGAAACCGATGCAGACGGACCGGCAGACTTCATGCTATGAACAGGACTGCGGGGGCAATTTAAACCAATCCAGAGAACCCTCCCACAGCCAGACAACTCCAGAGGAACCTGACCAGGATGAGAACTGAGACGTAAGAGAATTCAGTACACAATCACGCACCTTTGGGGGGCTCTGCCTTCTGGCCCAGTCTCATCTCCGGGCTCCGGCCTATGCGCCAGACTTGTGGCTGTGACTATGCTTCTTGTGTCTGTTCCGGAGAAACCAAGTCAGTGTTGAGCAGACCAGGAAAGAAATATTCATGGACAATTCCACAGCGTACTGGTTGAGGCTGATCCGTTGCGCGCGTAGCTATACAATCGTCGAGCTCCAGTTGAGGCCCATGCGGGCTTCCCACGCCGTGTAGCCGCCAGGGGGCGGTTGTAGGTAAGCTGCCAAGATCGTGACAGTTGTATTGTAGGCCTCCGCCACCGGATCTCTGGAATTAGAACCACAATTAATTTGTATGCCACGTTAGAATAAGAATTTAACCAATGAAATAAGGAATCATGTGATTACAGCATAGGGTAGGCTGCCATGCCCAATGCAGAATATATAGACTAGGATAACACGAATGGGGATCGACGATCCATTTTGCAGTCCAAGTATCACTAGTTTCTTGGCCCGAGAAGCCGCTGTATCATGCCCGGAAGCCCACCAAAAAATATGGCCAGCATTAACCGCCACCTCAGAGCCAGATCCAACTTCTATTTTGCAGAGCATTTGCTCATCGCTCCTTGTGACCTGTTTTTGCTTCTATCTCAACAATACTACGTGCCACTGCTCTTTACTCTGGTACTGCGACTTTGTCTAGTTACCACGCAACTCTGATCTAATCGATTGGTCTGGCCCAGATCATAACCTCCGTCTCCGTCTCCTTTACCACACGCGCGCGCTGTGTCACATCGAGCCAGGCAGTCTCACCCCCACGGATCCTATCTACGGCTTAGCTACCCAATATCTATTGTTGGACCTCCCAATTGCTGTATATTTTATTCGTATATATATATACACACACGTTGGCTGCCATCTGAATTGTCTCGAGATCTTGCGCAGAATTTAGTGGCTAGCTATGGGGGAGCGCGTTCAACGTCGGCATGCGGCGCCGTCGAATGTGGCTAGAAACTTGTCATGGATTGTGGTAAGTTGGAAGACTCGAAGGAATACTGGGTTTGGTTGGCTAATTTGGTGCAGTTGGCCATACAATCTACGGCGTTTGTGTTGGTAAGTTATGCACTTGACTGGTCGGGCTGGGTGGAATGACCGCTGACAGTTTCAGCTGCTGCATTACTCCAGAATCATGCCCCCAGCCGGTGGGAAACGATACCTACCTTCGACGGCAGTTTTCTTGAGCGAAGTTGTCAAGCTCACGATCTCCCTAACCATGGCTCTCTACGAAGTCTCCAAGACCGCGCCACCGTCCATGCCCGCGACCTCGCTGTTCTTCTCCCTCACGAACGCCGTCTTTTCAGGCGATAGTTGGAAGCTGGCCTTTCCCGCTAGCTTATACACGCTCGCAAACTCGTTGTCATACTTTGCGCTGTCGAATCTGCCGGCCGCGACGTTCCAGGTCATGTACCAGTTGAAAGTTGTGCTGGCGGCGATTTTCAGTCTGGGGCTGCTGCGGAGAATCATTCCCCTGCGCAATTGGGGGTTTCTGCTACTACTCGTCGTCGGGATTATTTTTGTGCAGATGCCCGACGGTAGCGTCAAGGACGAAACCGCGCTCGAGGAGGAGACCGCCCACATTACCTTCCCGCGCTCACTGGAGGAATGGCGCGCAGCCAAAGCCGCGGGGAATATCTACAAGCGTTCTGCAACATACGAAGGCATTGAGGAGGATTTGTTGACTGCATTCCCGCGGATGAACGGGGCGGCCGGCTTGCTGGCTGCGCTGGGTGCATGTGCGGCAGCAGCCCTTGCAGGCGTATACTTCGAAAAGGTGCTCCAGGACAGCGCCAAGTCAACGTCGCCGTGGATCCGCAACGTGCAGTTGGCCGTTTATTCACTCTTTCCGGCTCTTTTCATCGGCGTGGTATTTCTGGATGGTGAGCAGGTGGCGGCCAATGGCTTCTTCCAGGGCTACAACTGGGCTGTGTGGTCGACGGTTGTTGTGCAGGCCTTGGGAGGGATCACATCCTCGTTTAGTCTTCTCTACGCGAGTCCTGTGACCAAGAGCCTTGCAACGACGGCAAGTATCCTTCTCAGCACGCTGGGAAGTATATGGCTTTTCCAGTTCGAGACTACCGGTAATGTATGTTCCAACCTGTCAGCCATATTGATAATGTAATGAATGATGCTGATGACTACTAGTTCCTTATCGGTACCGCCGCAGTCCTCACAGCAACCTATCTATACGGCGAACCGACTACGGGCTACCCCTGGCACTACCAGACGAATATCTCGAACGGCCGTCCGCCCCCGATCCGCATCGACTCCTACGAAAAGGAAATCCAAGGCGAGAAATCACCCATATCTCCCTCCGCACACGAAATCTCCATTAAACTCCCCACAACCCCGTTTTTGTCCAATGCCGGCCTGTCCTCGTCCCGTCCTACATCGCCGGGTCAGCCGCGGGTTGGTCCCTCGCGGAGCGCCAGTGGTACCGGGGGAGGGGGAGGAGGATACTTCGATAAGAACCCACATGATAGTTGACATTGCTGCGAGTTCGTGTGGGTTTATTAGTTGATTGCTTGCTTGCTTGCTTGGGCTTTGTGAATATGAAAATTGCACCAAGCGAGACTGTTTTTCTTTTGGGGAGTAAATAGGAGCAAATCTAGAGAAAAGGAAAGCTAAAAGGAAAAGGAAAGGAGTCTGGGGTTGGAAGGGAGGATATTTGATTTGATACCTATGAACGAGATTATGCTCTCCCTTTTGGGTTTTTGAGTTTTTTCTGTCTCGTCGAGGGTTAATGCCCATTTCTAGTATATGCTTGTACTCCGGAGTTACAATCGAGAGGACCCCAACCCGTCCCAGCCTCTATAGACGATGCTGTGCCCTACCACTTTCAGAAAGTTCACGTGCCCCATTAAAAGCCTCATCTAACCCGTCCCACCACCCATCTCATCTCATCTTCGATAAGTACACCCCAATCCTATCCCTAAAGCCTCCTTGCCATCCGGCCAGGGAACTCATCGCGCCACCAACATGCGAGGAAGAGGAAGAATCCCCAAACCAGTACATTTCAAACCACCCTATTATCGACAAAGCGACAACGAAACCCCAACAGAGCCTAATCGTTTCCAGAGACGGAGCGGCGGAGTCATCGACCAGAGACTTATCGAAGGGTCACAGATTTCATCTCCGCTTCACGAGCGGTTTCGGATTGATGCTGGTAGAAGTAGAGGTACAGGTAGAGATATGGGCATTGAAGGGTATCGTCAACGTCAGGGACGGGGTCCAGAGCAGCCGTATGGTAAAGGTGAGGACGGGGTTGAACGAGAGGAGCCCGAGGTGCAGTTAGATGCATTTGGTAAGTGATTTCCTACGACCCTTCTGACGACTTATATTAAGAGAATCATCGAAGACCTAGCGTTACTTGCACAGACAGATAGAGAACTGGGTAAAGAGACAACGCAGGAAGCGCTTTGTGACAAACGGCCCCCGAAGCAGGTCTCAAGGTTCTTCCAGGGTATGTATATCATTGCCAGCTTCCTGTGCCATGTTGTGTTTTGCATGCGTGCTGATAATGACTAGGATCTAAACCTCATACCACACCTCATCGGGGTTTAGGGTATAGTTCCTCGGAGTTGGAAATAGACTCTGATTCCAGTCCGTTGATGAGATTCCAGAATGGGAGATCAGAGCGGAATACGGGCCTGGTGTCGAGGGTGTCTCGTCCGGCTTACGGGACCACAGAACTGTCTTCACATATTGAAGAATCCCCGACACATCTAGATATCGAAGGGCAGACACCATTCTCGAACATACCCATGTCAATTCGTGGTATCGTGCTGGTCTCGGTGCATGAGCTTCCGGATAACTTTCGATCGATCTTTCCATTCCCCGTATTTAACGCTGTTCAGTCAAAGTGTTTCTGGTCAATTTACCACCAGAATGATAATATCGTGCTTTCTGCGCCTACCGGAAGCGGCAAAACGGTGGCCATGGAGCTGGCTATCTGCCGTTTGCTAAGTACACTGAAAGACGAACGCTTCAAGGTCGTATACCAAGCACCGACAAAGTCACTATGCTCTGAACGGTTCCGCGACTGGAGCCGGAAATTTATGACCCTAGGCCTGCAGTGCGCAGTACTAACCGGCGACACAGACCAGTCCCAGCTGCGAAGCGTCCAAAGCAGCCATATTATCATCACAACGCCAGAGAAATGGGACAGCATGACCCGTAAGTGGAAGGACTACGCAAGACTAATGCAACTCGTAAAGCTCTTCCTTGTCGATGAAGTCCACATTCTCAAAGAAACCCGCGGCGCGACGCTGGAAGCTGTCGTGTCTCGCATGAAGTCTATTGGCTCGAATGTACGCTTTATAGCCCTGAGTGCTACGGTCCCGAATTCGGAAGATTTAGCAGCCTGGCTTGGGAAAGACGCTACAAATCAACATATGCCGGCTCATCGAGAGCATTTTGGGGAGGAGTTTCGGCCTGTGAAGCTCCAGAAATTCGTCTATGGGTATCAGTTCACCGGGAATGATTTCGCATTTGATAAGATGTGTAGTTCGAAGCACGTTCTTCATCCCGAGTTACAGGTGTGAATGCTAATGGTTACCATAAAGGCTTCCCACTGTTATCGATACTCATTCTTGCCGGAAGCCGATTATGATTTTTTGCTGTACTAGGAACTCATCTGTTGCCACGGCGAAGGAGCTGGCAAAATTGTGGTCTATGACGAACCCTCCAGCTAGACAGTGGAAAGGGCCGAGTAAGCGTTTGGAGGTACATAATATGGACTTAAGGAGTGAGAAACCTAACCGCAACTTGATTATGGTTCGGCGTCAATAATACTGACTGCTATGGTACAGCTACCATCACTGCAGGTGTTGCATTTCACCATGCTGGTCTTGACCCGGCAGACCGCCATACGGTCGAGAATGGGTTTTTACAGGGCGATATCAGCATCATCTGCTGCACTTCAACCCTTGCAGTGGGCGTTAACCTGCCATGTCATCTTGTGATTATCAAGAATACAGTTGGATGGCAAGAAGGCGGCTGCAAAGAGTATTCCGACCTGGAGATGATGCAGATGTTAGGCCGTGCAGGCCGGCCCCAATTCGACGACAATGCCGTAGCTGTAATCTTAACCCGCAAAGAACGCGTGAAATTCTACGAAAAACTCATCTCCGGATCAGAGTCTCTAGAAAGCTGTCTGCATCTGAATCTCATCGATCATTTGAACGCCGAAATCGGTCTGGGAACAGTGACGGACATGGAGTCTGCCTTCCGATGGCTTGCTGGGACATTTCTGTTTGTGAGGCTTAGACGGAACCCAAAGCATTACAAGCTCAAGGAGGGTGCGAGTCCCCATGACGAGGATGAGATGCCGCGGCAGATTTGCGAAAAAGATATAAAGTTGCTTCAGGAGACTGGGTTGGTTTCTGCGGAGCAACTTCAGTCGACAGAGTTCGGAGATGCTATGGCGAGGTACTACGTGCGTTTTGAGACAATGGTGACGTTGCTTTCGTTGAAGCAGAAGGCTACTATATCGCAGATTGTAAGATTTGACTGCGATGGCAAGGATTTTGAGAAAAAGCACTAACCATACCATAAGCTTTCCAAGGTCGCCGAAGCCGAAGAATTTCGCGATGTACGTCTTAAATCTGGTGAAAAGTCCTTATACAAGGAGATCAACCGCGCAAATGGCATCAGATTCCCAGTTAAAGTCGATATCGCCCTCCCGGCCCATAAAGTCTCTCTTCTGATCCAATCCGAACTAGGCGGCGTGGACTTCCCAGACGGCGAGCAATACCAGAAGCACAAGTTCCCCTTCCAGCAAGATAAGAACTTTGTCTTCACACACATCAACAGACTAATTCGCTGTGTAATCGACTGCCAAATCTACCTCGAAGACTCCATTGCCGTTAAGAACGCGCTCGAACTTGCGAGAAGCCTGGGTGCCAGAGTCTGGGATAACTCTCCCTGGCAGATGAAACAGCTCGAACAGATTGGTACGGTGGCTGTGAGGAAGCTGGCTGCTGCTGGGATTACAAGTATTGAGGATTTAGAGCTGGCAGAGACTTATCAGATTGATATGGCCCTTAGTAGGAATCCGCCGTTCGGGTTGAAGTTGCTGGCCAGGGTTGCCGAGTTCCCGAAGTTGAGGGTTTCAGTGAAAATGATGGGGAAGGTATATCATCAGCGAGATCTATATTTTAGTTAGGTGGATTTGTTGACTGACTGTCGCAGGATCCGAAGCTCACTAGTTCCGTGAAACTTCGGTTCAAAGCCGAGATCGCTTTTATAAATGAGAAAGTGCCAAGGTTCTTTCAGCGACGTCCGGTTTATGTATGCTTTCTGGCTGAGACGTCGGATGGACGTATGCTGGATTTTCGTCGTTTGAGGTGAATCCTCTTTCCCGAGAATTCTGTTTAGATTGTGCTTACTGGATACAGTGCCAGTAAACTCCAAAATTCGCAGGAGATACTGCTAAGTGCAGACTTGGAGAGCTCAGAACAGTATATAATATGTCACGCCATGTGCGACGACATTGGTATGATAATTAGGGCTATTTGCAATGTTCAGATTCTAACCCTCAATGCCAGCTGGTACGTT
Organism: Aspergillus sp. MA 6038; assembly: GCA_003004525.2. NCBI lineage: Eukaryota > Fungi > Ascomycota > Eurotiomycetes > Eurotiales > Aspergillaceae > Aspergillus > Aspergillus sp. MA 6038. The sequence goes on from PQME02000040.1 coordinate 26,263, forward strand.
ACGATCCGCGGAACTAAAACCCGATATCCCGGTATCATTATTCCCGGCCCGCCCAGAGAAGAGAGATGAGGTTGTGCAGACGCGAGAAAAATCGAACATCTCACGGCCGCGTAGTAATGATATTCCGCGGATTCAAGTGGACCGCCACCAGACAGCTGCTACTGTGGATATCTTCGACGATGATCTCGAGTCGGATGGTTTTCTAGGTAGTGAGCTTTATTTCTTTTGAACTTGGTGAGCAATCGTGCTAATAGGCTGTTGTAGACGAAATAGATTGGTCAGTTATCGACGACTCAACTAATACCAAATCCCACGAGCATAAAAGCAAAGAGACCAAGAAACCACGGAAGACGAAAGAAACCCCCACCGAACCCAAACATGAGCCTGCCAGACTCGAAAACGGTAAATGGGCTTGTAACCACAAGTGCAAGGATAAATCAATGTAAGTTGGCTTTCGTGGCACTTAATTTTAGGGCTAACGAGATCCAGGTGCAAGCACTTTTGCTGTCGCGATGGACTGGATAAACCGCCCAAGGCGAGCAGAAATCAGTTTCCTGGAGCAAACCCAAAGAAAGGCGAGTCGAATCAGTTGAAGATATCGGCTAGTATCACCAAGAATGCGTTCACGGGGGTTAATAGGAGCACTACCAATGTCTCCGATCAGAAGGGTAAAGGAGATAGGGAGGGCGACCTCGACTTGAGAAGCCCCATGCAGAACCCACTCGAGCGGCCGCTAACTCCAGGTTTCCTGGAAACAGAGGTCGAGTCATCACTACCCAAGGTTTCCAGTGTGTTTGACGTGTCTCCTACTCCACCTATCACGGGACAAACTGGCCAGCTCCACGCTGCAACGCAGCCTTCGAGCGACTATGGCAATGATAGCCTCGACGAGATTCCCTCCCCATCGACCCTGGTTCCTCAAGGCGTAAGCACTTCGAGTACCTCCAGTGGCAAAGAAGAAGACAGAAAACCCCGCGACAATACGGAAAGCCAAGTCGACCATAGCATTTTCGACTTGACAGATGATTGCGATTGGATTGACCTTGACGAGCCGTGGCTTCCTGTCATCGGACCCCAACCTGCCACGCCAGTGCAGAACGAAAACAACACGTGCAAGGACAAAGGCATCGATGCGACGCACAAGCCACCCAAACGGTTATTCCCGTTTACAGACGAAAACAGGTCCCGCTTGAAACAAAGAAAGACACTGCAAAGCAATGACGAGTCTACTTCTCTGTCTGGCCGACTGGGGCCTGAATTGGAACCAAAGCTGGCAGAGATCTTAGTCGAATCAAATACAATGAACCTCAAGTCATCAGCAACAGAAGCAACGACAGAAAACTGGGATGACATCGACCCATCACTGTTGGATGAATTTAAAGACATTGTCAATTTCTTATGAAATGTGCTATCTGGTGTCTTACTCCTTGACTATTTATGGAAGTGCAAAACATGGTACAAGAATGCGAAGATGATTTAGAAGTATGCTTTCTTTCAGTGTGGATAATATTCATAGAAATAGCCCTAATACAAGAGACCTTTTACCATTTACAGGGTCCCATTCATTATCTTGTTGAAAGCCTTAACTTGAATAAAAAAAATAAAAATAAAATAAAACAAAACCCTCCACAGGTTATAACCTGTTTAGCCCGGTTCAGTCTACTCAGAGAATGAAACCCATGGCAACTGGCTCAGCTTCAGGCTCTGATCAAAATATCAGAATATCAGAAGAGAGAGGGTGCCATTCACTGCTGACTCCACTGCCCTGCCCTGTCTCCCTAGGTTTCTGTTTATTCTCTCCTCCTCCTCCTCCTTCTTCTTACCTCTCTTAATTCTCCTTAGTTCTCTTCTTTTGTCCCTTTACCATCCATCAACTTGCAGGCTTTCAAGATATTTTGCTATCATACTCAGCTGAAAAGACTTAGATCCAAGGGTTAGCTTCTCCCTAGGAGAGGTTATCTCTTTTGTTTCATTTTTCGCCTCGCAATTGCATCAAGATCTCATCGCTTTTCACTTATCCTCATTTGTTCATCGATTGATCTGTCCCAAAGATAAAGGCATGCATCCCTAAGGGGAAAAGGGTATGTATACAGTTGTCATCTTTACTAGACTGTCAAGGAGAAACGTGAGAATGAGCTGGATTACACTTAAGAATGGAATAAAGTGCAGGATGCTTTCTCACTGTCTAATTGCTTCTGTTTACACATCAGACAGATTAGGGCTAATATTGCATATGCAGATCCAGACTACGACTCATTCGAACATTACGCAAGATGGGGAAGCTAAATTACTCTGCTGTAAGGGCTGACACTCTTTGATATATGCCCTCGACAAACATAAGCTAACTATCCCACAGAGAAAAATTGACGGCGGGAGAGTCGTACAGGTGGCCGTCAAAGACTTGGCAAGTTTCTACCATCCATCTATCTTTCCAAAAAGGTATAATATGCTTGAAGCTAACAGACCCAGAAAAAACGAATCACTACCTCTTCCGGCCTCCGCGCGACGTCCCGCGATCCAACGCTTGAAATCGATGTGAGCGACAAAAACATCACCGATGCAGCCTTCAATGACTTCGCCAAAGCCCTCCTCGAGTGCATGCATTTCCGCGACGCGGAGCACCTCGACGGCGCCGCCAAGATCACCGAGCTACATTTGAGCGGTAACCAACTCACTGTGAAGTCGTTGGAGATGTTAACTGAAGTTGTTGCATTGAGTGGCGCTGATTTGCGCGAGGTCGATTTTTCGCGTAACCGAATCGAGGTTCGTGACCAGGAGCAAAAGCGTGCATGGTTGGGGTTCTTGCGCGCATTTGACGGTTGTTGTGTGCTTAGAAAGGTGAACCTTAGCGAGAATGTGCTGGGAATTGGTGGCATTGAGATGCTGGCTCGCGCGTATATGCAAAGTGACTTGGACTTTGCTGAAGGCGAAGACGATGATGTCCTTGAGAACGATGATGACGATGAGGATGTTGTTGATGACATGTTGGCGTTGAAAATCAATGGTTACAAGGAAGGTGGTCGTTCGAAGAAGTCGCCCAGCAAGGCTAAGGCCAAGCAAAATGGTAAGCCCCTGTCACAAACCAACTCGATGTCGACCATGGTAGCTAACATGATGTGGTGCAGGGGCTGCGACTTCCAGCTCCACTGGAAAGGCCGTCAGCGAGATGAAACGCTATTCTTGTACTCGTGGACTGCGCTCCGTGCCTTTCATCATCATTTCGAATACGTCTATGACGACCGGGGCCGCTGTCCATCTTGCCAGCATGGTTCTCATCCACAAAGCCCCGGAGAAGCTACTTGCCTTTCTGCCGGGCAGCAGGATGCCCGCTCTCCCCAATGACCAAGGCCGTTGTAACGGTTTGATCTACCTCCCCAACGACAGAATAGGTGATCTTGGTCAGAAGCTGCTTGATTCCGCAGAGACTCTTCGTCGCTTCACGGCTGCCATGGATCCCGAGGAGGACCAGCTCCACCGCGAGAGTAAGCTGCCGCTTAACCTTCAGGGCGTCAACCTGATGGATCTCATGGAGCAGCGTCGTCAGCACACCAAGCTCAACGTCGACTACAACCGCATTGCGAAGCGTGCGAGGCTCGAGACTCTCCGTACTGAGGGGGTTCATTCTTCTGACATTTGGAGTTCGGCCCTGAAGATGATCACGTATAGCCGAACGTTGCTCATGGACGGTGCTCAGCGCGGTGCTGGCGAGCCGGAGTCGGAGGACGATCAGGAAGCCCCCGCTGTCGATAAGCAGGCTGCTGGTGCCGAGTCTGCAACCCAGGTTGAAGAATCTCCGTCTGACGCTGGTCCTTCCGACGCAGCCACCTACACGTGCGAGCAGAGCTATGCGCCGGCGGCGCCTGCTACCGGCTCTGAGAACTATACCGCTGAATATTACGCTAAGCAGCAGCGTCATTTGCTGCCTTCGTACCCTATCAACTGGTCGGCATACCAGACACCTACGAGCATGGCAGTCCAGCATGTAAAGCCCAATTCTCTGCATTCCTCCCCGGAGACACTCCGTGATCTCAGCCAGTACCCTCAGCAGCTTTACAGCAGCTTATTCAACGAGCCCCCAACGGGTCCATTCCAACCTGGAGCTGCCGCTTTCGATGAGAACTTTCCGGCCTTGGGTTCGTCGAATGGTACGGGACCTGTAGCCCAGCCGCCCCCTGAACAACTGAACGAGCGGCAGCCCAAAGATAACACCCCTGCCACGCCCCCACAGCACCCGAGAAAGTGGAAGAAGCAATGCCAGCGGAAGTCAGGCCACGGCCACGGCCACTCTCGCTCCCAGTCATCTGTCCAACGTAATGGCTCCTGCGAGGGAACTTCCGGACCGTCTTGTACAAATGGCACCGGCACCAGCCAGCAAAACGGACATCAGCAGAGCCAAAATCAGAACCTGACACAGGTAAAACGGGACAATAATCGCAGCTGGTTTTCATACTTCTCGTTCCGGGCAAACCGAGCGGTCGTTGCATTCGCCGCTGATGCTGACGGTGTTTTGACCCCTGCTCAGCAAGACAGGATTGTTCGCTATGCAACAGACTGGCGATCCATTGAGGCTGAGATGAGGGCGCAGGGCGCTGAGGAATACCAGCAAATCTGGAAGCTTATCGAGACTGCTGGGTGCTTTACCTACAGTTGTTCCTAGGTTTGCCACCCCGGTAGACTTGGTCTTCCCTGCATTTGTCCCCAACATTCTTGCTTTGGTGTTGCATTTCACCTTTCTCTTGTTTCATTTTAAGTTGGGCAGACCACAGAGTATGAGTGTTGTACAGAGGAGGAATATGATTGTTGATGAAAGGATAACATGCATTAATCCTGGTCCTGGCCTCCCTTTATTTCTTTTTGAGGGGAGACTGACTGATCGATGCATGACAACCGGCATGAACGGTCTAATCCCCACTGAACGAACAATATTCTTCTCTTTTCTGGTCTAACTGTCAGCTTGACAATGAAATGAAAATACATGAATATACTTTGATAAGTAAATTCCGTCTATTTGAGCATCCCTGACATCCTTGATTGCGTAGACCACGTGATATGTGCCTTCTCCATCCACGGTTCGGCGCTGTGAGTCCGACGGTCCAGTTTTACTTCACGCCACCGAGATTAGATCTTTAAGAACTCCTTTTTTACATTTTGAAATTGCATTCTTTTTGCCTCCAACATATCTTTACAGAGTATTGCATTCTGCAACCCACCCCCCCCCTGGCAGCTACGCACACAACATGAATATGGTCCGGACAAAGCGACAAAACACGCAGGCATCACTCGAGGATACGTCAGTTGCACCGTCCACATTCAACGATGGCCTTCCCCTCCCTAAACTCATTGCGTTTGACTTGGATTATACCCTTTGGCCATTCTGGGTCGATACGCACGTCAGCGCGCCGGTGAAGGCCCGCGATAACAATTCGCGCTGTGTGGATCGGTAGGTCCCTCAATTTCCGAGATGGGCCAGCCGGATGTACTAACGTGAAAATAGCTGGGGCGAATCCTTCGCCTTCTATCCAGCCGTCTCGTCGATAATCTACGCCTGCAAAAACCACTCGATCCCCTTGGCCCTCGCCTCGCGCACCTTTGCCCCCGATCTGGCTCGCGACATGCTCAAAGCGCTACACATCATCCCATCGTTCACGGACAATCCGGCCGCCAGCAAGACCAAAACCGTGCGAGCACTGGAATACTTCGACTACGTGCAGATCTTTCCGAGTACCAAGACGCAGCACTTTGCGCGGATCCACGGGGCCAGCGGGATTGCGTACGAGGATATGCTGTTCTTCGACGATGAGGCGCGCAATCGCAATGTCGAAACTGAGTTGGGGGTTACGTTTTGTTTGGTTAGGGATGGGATGACCCGCGAGGAGGTTGATCGGGGGGTTTTAGCGTGGAGGAAAAGGAATGGGATCAAGCCTGGAGTGCAAAGGAGGGAGACGGCGGATGTATAGACTTTGATTATGATGATGGCGTATATATGATTGATTTGATGCCAATAGATACCCTGTGGGAGAATACATTCGTGCATTCACTTTGACTTGCATATCTACCTACGAGTTCCATTGTATATATATTTATGTTGGCGAGCCTACGAGGGCGTCTTGCTTTCTTATGATACAGCCAGACAACGTCGATCAGTCTACTACTATGAATCCCTGAGATCCTGTCGTCCTGTAGAAAGCCACTTTCGTATTTTGCATTTGAAAATCCTTCACGGAAATTGACCAGGGGCATAAAGCATCTATTCACTGACAAAAGTGGTGGACACCCACGGTGCAGAAATAGAGTACGTAGTCCTCAAAGACCACAGAGTAAGCCTTCCGCTAAACCTCCGCTCCGCTCCGCCCCGCAACGTCAACATCAACGTCAACCAAAACAACCACTTCAACCACCACCATTACCGCAACATAAACTCGATAATGGACCCTCGAATGTCTCAATCGCAAGCGCAAGCTCGTCAATACCTCAAACCACCGCCCGCTCACCAGCCATCACAACAAGCACACCACCAACAACGCGCCTCAACCCCGTCCTCCCCATCCCGGGCACCAGTAACCGCCCACTCCACCGCGACAATCGCCGATTCGGCCGCTTTTCAGGGCACATATCCAATTGCCATTGGTGCGGGGACGGTATTCCACCCGCGAGCCAGGGTATACTCCTTTGAAGGGCCGGTTATTATCGGTGAGGGATGCGTGATTTGCGAGAAGGGGGTTATCGGATCTCCGCCGACACCCACACCACCAGCACCTACGTCTATATCTTCGACAATGCCAGCATCACCAACCGAAAAATCGAAAGAAGGAATCCAGACCCGCATCTCGCACGGCGTGATCATCTCCCCGCTCGCCACGGTCTACTCTGGCGCGCACATCAACTCCGCTGTAACCATCGACAGTCTCGCCACGGTGCACCCGCACGCGAATATCGGCGCGCACGCCAAGATCTGTGCGAGCTGCGTAATCCCTGCTCGTTCGGTTGTCAAGGAGTGGGTGGTTGTTTGGGGGGCGGGTGCTGGGTTGGGCCAGAGGAGGAGGAAGAGAGTTGTTAAAAGTGTTGTGTTTGGTGATGGTGACGGATCGGGACCTGGGCTGGAAGGAAAGGTCATTGAGGATGCGAGATTGGCGGTTTTGAATAAGGAGAGGGAGACATTGGTGAGGCTGATTGGAGCTGGGGCTGGAGGAAGTGCTTCTGGGGCGAGAAGGAGGTAGGGGAGTAATTACCAAGTCGTCGGTTACATAGTATGATACCGCTTTGTTCGTTTGCTGCATTGATATACCCCATACCCGAATAATATTATACTTATACAGCAGTCCACCCCCTTAAAAATGTAGATAGATACACAACTTCTTTACCTTCATTGATAAATAATTAGTACATGCAATGATACATAAGAAACCCCCAAAACAATGCCATAAATCACATCATTAAACAAAGGAAATAATAACAGCTCAGGGAAATTTTTGGTCCAACGGAATGGATGAATGAATGTAACACAGACATCCACACTCAAGGCAGACAGAATTGAAAGTGTTAAATATAGAGAAGAATCATCTTAGCCCAATTTAAGATCCACGGGCATTTCCTCCACCTCTCATTCTCTTCCCACCGCTTCCTCCCCCTTCATTGCCAGCTTCGGCACCATCTTCGCGAGCCCTCTTGTTGCCCTGCGGGATAAACTGACGAGCATGGGCATTCAAAGCACCCCGGCCACCACCGGGACTAGCCTGACCATGACCTTGCGGCAAATTCGCAGTCTGGACATTCTGGTGACCACCACGGCCGGCGGCCCCGCCACCCCGTCCACCACGGTTACGAGCAATACCAGAACCACGCTGTCCTTGTCCTTGCGCTTGTTGCTGCTGCTGGTCATTGCCTTGTCCGGACTGGTTTTGCTGGTGACCACCGCCACCACCGCCACGTCCGCCGCCGCGGCCGCCTCTGACAACGGGAAGCCCGGATTGAAGGGCTTTGAGAACCCCTGGGTTGTTAGCCCCTGCTGGTGGTTTGCTGGGCAACTGCGCGGGTTGCTGCTGCTGCTGCTTGTTCTGCACTTGTCCGAAAGGATTTGGAGTGGTGTTGGCGGCTTGTGTAGCGATAGTCGCATTGGCATCTGGTTGTTCTTGCTGCTGGACGGGTTGGCCGTTTTCTTGGACCTGGCCTTCAGATGCAGTGCTGACTGCAGAGGATGCAGGCGCTATAGCTGCTTGCGGCTGCTGGGCCGGTTGTTGTGATTGCTGTTGTGGGGGCTGCGCTTGTGTCTGTTGTGGTTGCTGCTGCTGTTGTTGTGTTGCAGCCCCAGGACCTGGTGATGGAGCCGCAGCAGGAGCAGGAGAAGCACCTTGTGCAGGAGACGCCGCGGGTGGTTTAACACCCTGTGCCTGAGCAGCAGGCTGAGGTCGAGCAACCTTAGCCACCTCCCAGACCTCTACAACGGCCTTCTGGGGTGTATCCGTAGCCGCCTTCTGAACAACCTCGATCTTAGCATGGGCATTGCGGAATCGGGTGTCCAGCATGCTGATTCTAGCCAAGGACTTCTTATCTGAGAGCTCCACGGCCGACTTAATCTTCTCCTCCAGGCCTTCCTCGTATGATTTCTGGAGTGCTTCCTTCTCGTCGTTACACTTCTTCTCCAGGCTGGAAACGAGTTCTTGGTTGTTGGCTTCGGATGCTGGTTGGGCGGCTCCTTGAGCTGGCTGGGCACCCTGCTTCTCCTTCTCCTTGGCGAGCATGTTACGGATGTTGTTGCGGATGATGGTCCGGATCGTCTCGTTCTTTGCCACGAGATCGCGTGCCTGGGCGTCGGTTAACTCTGGAAGTCCAGCTTCGTTCTTGGCGGGCGTGGACGACGGCTGCTCAGGCTGAGGGCCACTAGGGGTGGCAGGTTCTTGCTGAGGAGCCTTCTGCGGCTGGTTGGCGGACAACCTTTCCACCTCTTGTCTATGCGCCGCCCTCACTTCAGCCAGTTTGTTGTTGAATGTCTCCTTCAATCTTTCTGCACGTTCCTTGATCTTGGTCTCGTGTTCTGCGTCCTTGGATGCCAAGACAGCCTCCTTCTCAGCAAGAGCGGCTTCGAGTCGCTGGATCTTCTCTTCAAGAGCCTTCACTCTCTCATCGTCACCAGCACCAGCAACAGGGAACTGCGCCGTAGGCGTGGGGAACTGTGCAGCAGGAGTCGGGTCGACGCTACCACTTTCCTGGGATGCTGCAGCTGGCGCTGTCGGAGTAGTTTCAACCGGAGTAGTGCCCGGAGCAGCAAGAGTAGCAGCAGCGGCCGCGGCCGCAGGGTCGTCAGCGACCTTAGCCTTCAGCTCGTTGAGCTCATTCTTTGTGGTATTTAATTCCTCCTGGATAGTCTCCTTCTCTTGCACCACAGCGTTCAATTCCCCTTGATTCTCATTAACCCGCCCTGTAAGCTCTTTGATCCGCCCTGTAAGCTCCTTCGAGCGTCCCTTGAACTGCTCTGTAAGCCTGGTACGCAATTCCTGAAGACGTTCTTCGGCGTTCTTCAGTTGTTCTGGGAAGCTTCCCGCTTCAGCCTGGAGAGCGTCACGTGTCGTAACGGCCTCATCGCGCTCCTGCTCCAACGCGGAAAGTTTCTCCTTCAGGCCTTCCATCTCAGCAGGATCAACACGGTCGTACTTCTGGAGAATGTTCTGGGTACGTTGTTGCCATCGATCACGGTCTCCCTGGAGTAGCGACATTTCTCCATCCTTGGTCTCCACAACATTTTCGAGTTCGCGAATCCGGGTTTCGAGGGGCTGGATTTGTTGCACGAGTTCTTCTACACGGGCAGATTTCTCGGAGAGTGACGTCTCGGCTTGCTTAACCTGGTTCCGCAAGGTGACGCTGCTCTCGCGGAAAAGGTTGAGCTCATTAAGGGTATCCATGAGCTTGTTGTGGCTAAGGGCCGTGTGGTCACTGTCAGCAGCAGCACGGCGTTGCTGCTCAAGCTTGAGTCGAGTCTCATCAAGCTGAGACTGGGTATATTCGAGCTGCTGGCGCAGACGCTTGCTCTCTTGTGTAGATAGGTGGTATTGCACATCAACAATCTCCTTCTCCCGACGCAAGAACTTGATAACTTCTTGAAGACCTTCGAGATTAGGTGCTGAAGAGCCCCCTTCTTCGTCTCCCTCAGGAATATTGGCCCGGTCACGCTGCAAAGAAGAGATCTGGCCGGTGATGTTCTCAAGCTGAGAATGAAGCAAAGAGTTCTGGTGGAGAACTTCCTCGCGACGCTTCTGTAGTTCAGTGATCTCGCTCTCGTAACGGTCCTTGATCTCGTTCCAACTCTGTTCCTTCTGAGCGAGATCTTTCTTGTACGTGTCGGCCTGAGTCCTCATCTCGACTACTTCAAGCTTCAATTGGTTGGCTTCCGAACGGACAATTTGCAGGTTTTTGGCAGCTTCAGCATGCTTCACCAGCTCGCTTTCATAGTTCTGTTGAGCATGCTGGGAGATCTCAGCCTGGGCTTTGAGATCTTCTTGGTGGAATTGGGCACCAGCAACTTGTCGTTCATTCTCATCCTTCAGTCGGTTAATTTCGGATTCGTAGTTGGCCTTCTGCTCGTCCAAGCGACGGGACGCCTCGCCTTGCTCATCGCGCAGGTTGGAAAGCTCAGCATTTGTCGTGGAAAGTTCAGTAGAAATTTCTTCCATCCGCTTCTCGAGATCTTGGATCTTCTTGTCCTTCTCTTCAACAAGGCGTTCAGTGTCTTCACGGTACTGCTCATCGGTCTCGCTGACAGACTGGAGACGTTCTTCGGTAGCTTGGCTGATCGCCTTATAGTCATCCACCTGTTCCTTGGCGTGCTCAAGCTCGCCTCTGGCCAATTCCAAATCGCGTTTGAGCTCAGACACTTGAATACCCAGTTCCTGCTCGCGAGTCAAGTCGCTGTCATGCGCACCTTGTTGAGGAGCTTCAGGAGCCTCAGCAGGGACAGCAGCAGAAACACTAGGCTTCTTGGACTGCAAGACCTGCAGACGTTCTTCAGCGCTTCGATGCTCAACGGTGATTTCGTCGACGCGGGTTTGAAGATGGTCCCTTGTTGTCTTGGCAGCCACCAATTCCTCTCGAACCGAGCTCAAGCTGGTCACCAGATCATCGATTCGTTTCTGGCTTTGTTCGTGTTCGTACTCCCTGCGCAGGCTCGCCTTCTTCGATTCTTCTATTTCGTCGTTCAGCTTCCGCTTTGTGGATTGTAATTCGGATTCAAGAGATTCAACACTAAGTTGCAAGCGACGGCGGCTCTCAGAATCCGTGTGTTCACGCTCATTCAGGATCGTTTGCAAGTTAGCATTCAAAGAATCAAGACGGCTCCGCTCGTTCCTCAGAGTCTCGTTATCCTCAATGAGCCTCTTCTCGATACTCTTCCACAGATCCTTCTCGGCCTTCAAGTTCGCACTCTCCCTTTGCAAGCTGTCAGCAAGACCCTTAGCTTCGACAAGGTCCTCCGCTGCCTGCTGAGTGCGGATGTCTTGGCGGTTAGCGTTCTCGAAAAGAGTGGCGTATCGTTTCTGAAGCTCTGAATTTTCGCTCTTAAGCATGTTGAAGTTACTTTGTAGAAGCTCGGCTCGCTGGGATGCCGCGCCAAGCTGGCTGCTGGAACGGCTGATTTCGCTCATCAACTCGCTGTTCTTTCTCGACAGCTCGTTGACCTGCTGTTTCAAAGCAGTATGGTCTGTGGCAGATTCTTCGCGGAAACTATCAAAGTGGGCTTGCACCTTCCTCAGCAGCTCGACATAGTCAGGTCCGTCTTTGCCTGTATCTTCAGCACCCGGAGGAACAGCACCAAGCGGGAGAGATTGGGAAAAGACAGACTGGTCGCCACCAATGGTCTGGCGTCTGCGTGTTAGCATGCTCCGGAAGGTGTCACGCTCTTTCACGTAGCTCTTAGTTTGGGCGACCAGGTTAGCGATTTCATCGCGGTAGGTTTGCACGCGGATTCTGAGTTCCTTCAGCTCCTCCTGTTCTTGTTGGCGAAGAGTGTCTTGCTCTCGAGCTTCTGCGCCTTCCATCTTGTCACCGAGTTCCCTAAGCATGCGTCGTAGGGTGACGTTCTGCTCTTGGAGCTCGTGGAGATCCTTGAACGTGGTCAGGTGGCGGCTGATAAATCGTCCGGTAGGGTTGAGGTCGGCAGTGGATTCGTCGATTTCATTACGCGCAACCTTTTCGAGTTCCTCGCGATCGTAGGCACCTTCGCCCTCTTTCATAATAGCGACTTCCAAAACCAAGACCTTGACCTGAGCACTCAGGTCTCTCAGCTGCTGGCGTAGAATATCACCCTCACGAGCCAATCCTTCGACCTGTCCTTGCCATTTCCGTGCTTCCTTGGTTGAGTCATCCCTCTCCTTTCCAGCTGACTCCAGAATATTAGACATTTCGACAACAGCGTTCTCAAGTCGTCCGTGGTCGGCCCGAAGCTCATCGATCTCAGGCTTGCTGGACTCAAGGTCCTGAACCATCTCGTCCAAAGTTGACCTGAGTTCTTGGTTGGTCTTTTGCTCCGCCGCAAGTAGGGTACGCATCCTATCGTACTCAGAGTACATCTGGGTGAGTGTAAGGCCACCCTTCGACCGCGAAGTCCTGGGCGAGAATGCGCCAACGGGAGTGCCGCCACGAGAAGGTGTGCTAGGACCTCCATTCAGTCCAATGGCCGGGCTCATCGACCTCCTGCTAGCGTTTCCATCAGACTCAAGTTGGCTAAGAGCCAACTCAAGTTCTGCAACGCGGCGCTCTGCGGCCTCCTTGTCGGAATGTTCGGTCTCAATCTCCACGCGAAGTCGCGAGATCTCCTCCGCCGCGTCATCCTTTGCCTTCTCCAAAGCCAACTGGCATTCTTGCACACGCTGTTTGGCCGTGTTTGCAGAATTTCCCTGTAGCTCAGCCAGCCGGTTCGAGCTGTCCAATTCGATGCGAAAAGATTCTGCTGTCTGAATTGCTTCCTCCTTGAGCTGGTGAATGCTCGAGAGGGACTCTTCGTATCGTTGTTCGGTCTCATCCAGACGGCTCTTGAGGGAGTTTTCGCTGCGTCTCAGCGAGTCAATAGTGGCATTAGCCTCCTCGCTCTCCCGTTGAAGCTCGGAAATCCGAGCGCTTTTTTCCTTACGGAACTTGAGGTATTCGGCGGATTTTGTCTTCAGCTCCGTCTCAAACCATTCGTTGTTCTTCTTGGTCAGATCCAACTCCTGTTGAAGACTTTGTTCACGGAAATGAGAACTGGCCGAGGACGAGTTGGCGCTTTGAAGATTTTGTTCAGCCATGGCGAGCTCTCGTCTCAATTCGATGGTCTTCTTGTGCTGAGTGGAAAGTTCTTCAGCCAGCTTGTCGTACGCGCTAGTCTTCGATTCAAGTAGGGCTAGAGTATCTCTGTTGGAAGCTTCCAGGGAGGAAATTCGAGACTTAAGACTGCTGGATTCGGACTCATTGGTCGTAGAGGACGACTTGAGCGTGGCGATTTCGGATTCCAAAGATGACCGAGCATTTTCTGTAACGCGTCAGTTAAGCCCACAGATTAAAAGGACAGGGCAAGATAAGTACCCGACTCATGCAGTTTCTTCCTGGATTCCGCAACTTCTGCGTGACCCGTCTCAACCGAGTTCTTCAACACCTTAATCTTAGAGTCGCTGCTGCGGACGGCATTCTCAAGTTCGACTTCCAAGCGAAGTTTATCCGATTTGAGCTCATCCGACTCATGCGCCTTCTTGGTTATAGCCTCCAGCAATCGGTTGACCAATTCGACCGTAGGAGATTGAGTGAGAGTGTTGAGTGTCGATTCGGGGATCGAATAATGCGAAGAAAGGTACGGCAACTCGACTGTCGCGACAGCCATGGTTGCGGTTAGAGCAGCAGAATCACTGCTCGGTGTCTCAAAAGCTCAATACCGATTTAAACGGTGTCACGAAACGAAAGAAAAACAGAGAAGAGCCAGGTAGTTGTAAGGTAAGGTAGCTAAGTGATCGAACGAGTCCCGTCGTCGCGTGTGATATGCACTGCTACAAAACAAGTGCACACAACGTTGGGGACTTAGGACATGACTGAAATCTATAAAAACAATGAAAAAAAGGAGAAACGAAATGCAGACAGAAGGAAAGGAAGGTAAAAGACAGCTCCCCTGTCCGTTGGGTGATGCGTTAATGGTCGGCTTTGCATTCCACAGGGCATGAGGCTCTCTTTGGGTTGCTGGCGTCCTCAACGCGGTTAGCGCGCGGCTAGTATCACGTGCACGTAGATAATTAATGCCTGAGGCTACAAACCTTCGTATTCTTCTTTCGCGACAATAGTCGTCTCAATAAGAGCCAACCTCAACCTCTTCAACTCACCCCCTCGGCTTCTTTATGAATCATTGACCACTCATCTAGCCTGTTTGGTTGGTCCCACTAGATCCGATGATTTATCTTCGCCTACGATAACGGAGGTCTTTCTCGCGCGCTCGAGGCAAGGCCTCGGTCCTTGCTAAGCACGGCTCCTTCGACGTCTTCGCCACTGCTATATTTGCCCTTTTATGGTTTCCGACGTTTTTCGTCTCCTGGCATATTAGCAACCATGGCGCACCTTCAGCATCAGCTCAAAAGTTTCAACGCCAGCGTTGTCGACTATGCGCAGCGGATGCCGCAGCAGCGCCGCTTTGTGAACAACAGCAACACCCCGAGCAGCACGTCGCAGGCCCCATCGTCAGCACCTACACCAACACCCGGCGGCGGCATTGATCCGAAAAGAAAAAGCCACAATGCGGATATCGTCTACTCGCAGCCCGCCAACACTGGCACGGGGAAGGATATCATGACGCAGGTGTTCTTCGCGATAGAGCATATGAAAAATAAAGGGATTCCCCTCACATTTGCCGATATTGTTTCGTATCTCTCGCTGCAGCACCGTGCAAATGACCAGGGCTATATCCAAGCGTTGCGGAGTATCCTCCAGGTGCATGAGAAGGTCGAGTATGATGCCGCAGGCGCGAACGGAGAGGGCACGTTCGCGTTCCGGCCGCCGCATAACATCCGCTCCGCGGAACAGCTTCTACAGAAGTTACAGGCGCAGACTTCGGGAGCGGGAATGAGTGTTCGGGAACTGCGTGAGGGATGGCCGCAGGTGGAAGAGACGATCAACTCACTGGAGAAGGAAGGGAAGCTTCTTGTAACGCGAAACAAGAAGGATGACCACGCCAAGATGGTCTGGGCCAACGATCCGTCTTTGATCATACGTTTCGACGATGAGTTCCGTCAGATTTGGGATAAAATTCGGATTCCTGATCAGCAGACCGTCAAGGAAGAATTGGAGAAAGCTGGGATTACGCCGACGGGCAAGAATAAGATCGTCAAGGCGAGACCAAAAGTTGAGCATAAGAAGGTCAAGAAGCCCCGGCGTAGTGGGAAGACGACCAATACCCATATGATGGGTATTCTGAGAGACTATTCTCACCTGCAGCGTTAGCCAGAATGTCTGTACCATAAATTATTGCAACTACTGTTAATCTTATCCACATTAAGAAGATAGATACCCAGGTGATGAAAATAGCTAATTTTGAGAGAGATATATATACCGAGATCTACAACCGTAATAACTAGTCTAAATGAATGGACCAAAGAAACAAAAGGAAGAAAATAGGGTATGCAAATCAAAAACCACAGCAGCAATCTCAATGCTTCCCATTAGCAACCGATGCCGAAGCAGCAGTGGGCACCTTTAACGGCCCCTCAATCTTCTCAACATACTCGACCAAATCCTCAATCGTACAGACCTTAATCCCCCATTTCTTCCCAAACTTCAAGCACGCATCCCTCCTCATCATTCCATTATTTCCCCGGATCTCGGCAACCCCCTCTGTGGCCTCCCCTTCCTCCACCAATTCCGCAATCACACTCACGGGTGGCTTCCCGGCGAGTCTGCACAACTCGACAGCCGCCTCGGTATGACCGGTGCGTTCGCGCACGCCACCGGGCCGCGCCCGCAACGGGATGATGTGGCCGGGTCGTCGGAAGTCCTCGAAGCGGGCGGTTGGGGAGGCCAACGTGCGGCAGGCGAGGGCGCGGTCTTGCGCGGAGATCCCGGTGGTCACAGATGGGTCGCTGGAGTCGATGGAGATGGTGTAGGCAGTGCCCTTGGGGTCTGCGTTGTGAGTTACCATTTGCGGGAGGGAGAGGTTGTCGGCAATGGTGGGAGTGATGGGGGCGCAGATTAGGCCGCTGTAGTTTTGGGAACACGCTCCGGTTAGCATGGACTGTCATTTTTCATTTGGCTTCTTCGTGTTTTGACGCCTCTATAGAGGTGGTCTATCCCACCTTGTAAACCGAACGAGGAACGCCATCTGAGCATCCGTGATCGAGTCTGCGGCGATAATGAGATCGCCTTCATTCTCACGATCTTGTGAATCCAATGCGATTACGAATTCTCCGTTCTCTTGAAATTGGAATCGTGCCGGTTAGCGGTACTCTTCGACTGCAGGCCGGCCTGTCTGTTTTCGGGAATGCGACAGATCGCTGCCCGCACAGAGTTCAAGGGACTCACTAAAAGCCTGGACGGAGTCCTCGATAGAGTCAAACCGAAGATCGGGATCAGGTGGTGAAGGCATATTGGCTTGCTTGTTGAGAATTATGAGAATGCGGGTAGAGCAAAGATCTTGGACTTTGACCCCTCGACTAATCCGGCGGCTATATTTCGGAGGTTGTTAGCCCAGCCAGTAGCAATGGCAGACGACTTCGATACGCAAACGACAACGACGATAGAATCTGGCGACAATTGAATTGTTGTCCTGCGTCCCTTTTATGTATATGCTCACCGATCTGCTGTATTATTGTCTGGTATACTACAGGATGATAGGCGTCAGACCCCTCCTACAGCGGCAACCGTCAGATATTGACAAGGACCGCCATCCACATACACCAATCTGCGGGAGAAAGCTGAAACTGCGACGAGGATCCTATCATATAGCGTACCCCTGTAGATCGGGTCCATTATCTTGCACCTATCTGTATCTACATCTATAAGACTACGTATGTTACGGCCGCGAATCCCGATCCCGAAAATGCCACGGTCGGTGTGGGTAAATGACAGGACTGGCGCGTATATCTTGCGGGATGACTATTTTTTCGGGGTTTCTGTGATGCTATTTCCCTGATATGATACAAGATGTTATTAATGGGATCAAGTTGAGTTCTGCTTGAGACCAATTCCCGTGGGGTTGGTGGGATAGTGGGTGGTTTCGTGTTGGTGGCAGATAGAAATGTGGCCCCAATTCTTAGCCCTAACGGTACTTGATAGGAACACAACACAACTAGTGAATGCTTGGTGTTCAATCTAATGTCAATCCTGGCCAGCACTGTAAGCTGCAGACGGCTTTCAAGGGGTCACGTGGTGCAATTACCTGACCCTACTCTTCCTTCGACATGCTAGAAAAACGTTCACCATTATTACCACAGCTTGAACTAAGTGTTATATCTTATACCAGCCCCACAATTGACGTTCATAGCTGGTCAACCTGCTGCTTGGACATGTCACCTCTTATCAGTATGACAAGATGGGCGCGAATTACACGATTATCCATCAAATTTTCCTGTCACGCTCCCACTATCAATCATTGCAAGGGCGAATGAATGGAAGAAAGTAGGCATTGGATTGTCTTCCAGAAGTTTCTTTCCCGAACAGCGCAGACATGGACCATATCAGCCAATGCCTCCTGATCAAAGGTTTGGCCGCTGAATCCAGGGTGACCGCATCTAAGAGCTATGATATAGGGATATTGAAGAATAGCTAGGAGTGTGTTACCTTTATTATGTTATGTTTTTGTACTCCTTGGTTAATGTAATAGTTGTTATGGAGTCATGGTAAACAGTGGCCATTGCAACCAGATATCCCAGTATCCCAATTCTCTCCTGCTGTCATATGTAACAACATGACTTCCCCTACGCCTATAGCCAGCAGTAGCCATGTGGATACAGCAGATATTTAGATGGGTTGTTGTACAAAACCCCAAAAACTCCAATCTAGTATCAAAAGATTAACAAATTAACTACTCTCTAGGAGCAAGGTGCAATGGACTTACAAGACAGTTACTTCCAGCTGCCCAGATTGAAGTCCCAAGCAGACTAGCAGAGTACCAGGACCCTTATTTCAGCGTAAAATTTGAACGGGTTGGTGGAGCAGAGTCAACAGAGCCCAAATGCAAGGACAGCCTTCACTTTTTGGAAACATAAGACATGCGCCATTAAAATCCCAGGTAGGGTTCGTGAGGAAAGAAAGTGTGCGACACAGTGGCGATACACTCCTGAGTCCTGACCATTCGGCATTCTCAATTTGAGTCCTATTGAAGAGGAGGAACCATTGATGGCATGCTAGGTTGGAACTAGCGAGTCGATATGGGAGAGACAGGCTTGGGGAATCATAGAGGAAGGGAGGCAGGGAGCACCCCTAGGGGCACTGCAGCAAGGAATGACTGGGACCTTAGCAGAAGAGAACCAAGGCAGGAAGACACTGCAGCAAACGAGTCGCTTTCTAAGGGCACAGCACATAGATGTATATAGAAACTTCGCTTAGCGCGTCTACATCCCCCTAGGGAGACTACAGAGCCGGAGTACAAGCACGAAGGCTTAACAGACGTAAATTAAGGCTGCTGCTATTACTACTTAGACAGAATAATTGATCTCGTGCAGCCAGCAAGTACATGTTAGGGCTTTCTCTGCCAAAGGCTTATCACTCTGATCCGGACAGTATGTCTGTGGTGAGGTTTTGTAGGTCTTCTCGGCTAAAGACAATGTCTTCCTCGGGAGGGACTGGGGAGCGCAAAAGAAGATCTTCGAATTCGATTATCAGTTGGTCGGATGAAACAACATTTTTTCTGGGTATATCCCAGAAGACTTCAACATGTGCAGTCATCATCGGCTTTGCAGATCCATGGCGAGAGCACACTTGGGTGGATGGCTCTGTTGGTTCTGAATTAGGCGCCACCAGCTGCCACTTCTCAATCATCAGACTTCTTGATTCCAAGTTGATCAAGACAAGAATCGCAATTCTGACATCTCCATTTGAGTTGGTGAGCCACCAACTTGCATCTCCTCGAAGCTCTCTCAAGTTCTCACTAACGCCACACTCCACCACCAGTGTGGGCCAGTCAATTTTCTTCTGTCGTTCAGGTATCGGCTTCAGTCCGGAATCGCCTTGCTTTCCACAGGCTTTTCCTTTGTAGGTTGGTGGTACCTGTGGGATAGAGTTTGTTATGTTTTAAACCCATCTGGATAACTTGAGTCTCAATGGCCTTGATAAACAAAAGGTGGGCAGCATCATGCTCTAGGCTTGGCATAAACTTGATGATCAGGTCATTTTTGTCATAATTGTATTGAAGGCGTGTACTGTCAAGACCAGTCTTGTCAAGGCCTTCAAATACTTCCACTGGAACTTGATGTATCACACAGAACTGCTGCTTTGATATGCCCTTCCTTAAAGCCCTTCCATGGTTGCTAACAAATCTTTTCAGATCTTCAAGACTGACAAACGTATCTTCTGGTAGGTAGCTCATGATTGACTTCTTTGGAATCGCATATGCAGAGGGTGAGGTAGTTGTAGAGGTGACCGTGGGTGTGGCAGTTTTTTCAGTCGGCGAATCAATCACCCGTTCACCTGTGGGTGAGACGAGTATGAGGCATAGTACGGCAGGCCATAGCAGCCTAATTGAAATAACTATATTTTGAGTTTTTCTGAAGGCAGAATCCTTATACTAAAAAAAATTAGATTATTTAGCATACGGTTATATAATTAAATACAAAGCTGGTATGGTACACATTCTTTTTCTACTGTTATGCCAAGCACCCTTCAGGCAGCTAAGTAGCTTTGAATTATGAGACGCGTTAAGATTGTTTCACTGAAAATATATTTTATAAGAATGTCGCTCTAAACATATGTTATCAGACAGTCCACTGGCGAACCAATGCATTGAAATCATCAACTGCTGTTGGGCTTGTCGCCCATGACGTGACAATCCTCACCACCGCTTGTTGGCAATCTAGACGCTCCCAGGTATAGAAACTGAATCTTTCTTCAAGTCGCCGGACCAAGGTCTCCGGCAGTATCACAAATACTTGATTCGTCTCCGTCTTTGCTGATAGTCGGTATCCCAACTTCTCGAAATTATCCGAGATCCTCTCGGCCATTTTGTTGGCATGCATTGAAAGCTTGAAGAAAAGGCCCCCCCGAAAGAGCTCTGCAAACTGGACACCCATAACATGACCCTTGGCTAGCAGGGCACCGTGTTGTTTCACATAGAAAGCGAAGCCTTCTGCGATGTGACTTCGCACCACAACAGCTTCCCCTAGTAATGCACCCATCTTGGTACCACCGATCCAGAAGATGTCAATTAAGTCGACTAGATCTCGCATCGTTAGGTCGTTTGATTGTGCGCTTAGCGCGACTCCAATACGAGCGCCATCCATGTGAAGCAGCAGGTCCCAGCGTTTGCACACGTCGCTGATGCTTTCCAATTCTTGCTTCTTATAGATCGTTCCAACCTCCGTGGCGTTGGTGATATAAACCAGTCGTGGTTTCGCCATATGCGGGAAGGTTTGATTCTGGCGAACAGCTTTCTCTAGATTTTCTGCTGTCATTTTGCCGTTCACTCCAGGGACAACAATCATCTTGTGTCCAGTAGCCTCAATAGCGCCTGCTTCCTTGGTAACAATATGCCCTGAATCGACCGTCAAAACGGCCTCGTATGGCAGCAAGCAGCTGGTGATGCAGATGAGGTTGGCGGAAGTCCCCGTCGGCACAAAGTGAACAGCCACTTCATCTTCGGTTGCAGAGAGTTTTGCTCGGATCAATTTGCGTGCTTCGTTGCTGTACTCATCATTTCCGTAGGGCACTTGCTGGGTGGAGTTGGCGTGCAGAAGAGCCTCGAGGAGCTGGGGGTGTGCACCTTCGCTGTAGTCGTCGCTGAAGCTATATCGAGGCAGCGGAACGGAGGCAGGCATTTTTTTATTTCTAATTCTATTTTGTTCTGATGCTGGAATAGGATATAAGTATGTCGAAAAAATGGTTTCTCAAGAGACCAACTGCAAAGTTCCCGGAAATGAGTGAATTAATAACTATATACTATGCTTCGGTAATGGCGACTCATTCCCGATGGAAGACGCATTTTCCTTGACTGTTACACATTGCTCTCCACTCCATTGCAGCGATTACAGAGATATGCTCTTATCTAGACCCACTAAGAGATTAGTCCATGGAAAATCCGGCTCAATTGAAATCTTCCGTATCTTGCAAGGGAATCGATTGCTCTCATCTGGAGAGTGGGCGGTGTTAGAAGGCTAACCCAGGATGGGTTTGATACACATGAAATGACTGAAAAACAATGAAAACAAGAACAGGAAGCGTAAGCTAAAGGCTGAGGTTCCGGCATTGATAGGAGGAATTGCCGTCAGCTATATTCTGAGTGACTGTTCTCATCGACTACAGCACTATAGTTGGGTTTAGCCCTCTCCACCGTACCGAATAATCATGCCAATGTTGCAGCCATGGTGTAGTAGGGTAGATGGTGACCGGCCAAGGCCTATTCTGCCAGACTGCCAGGTCTACTAGGCTACCGCCTAGGCACATGTATATAAAAGCCATATCAGCTAGCTACCATTCATCAATAAGACAACCAACTACCATCCATTCTTTCCTTCCTCCAGTCCTCCTGCTTCAGTGCCTGTCCATCATGAGCCATCCACAGCCGGCTGTAGCGAACAGCAGATGAACGGAGCAATGGGAGCCGTTTCTGGCGCCCCGCTAACCGAGTGCTCGATTACTATAATATAAGTATATAGATAATAAGAGCTAATTTTCTATACTAAGTATTTACTACACCACATGATGAACCAGCCACTACATGCCACAACTGCCTGCAACCACTCACAACCACCAGCCACCTAAGAATTCCAACTCCCTTGGGCCCCTAAGTATCTTCAAAAGTCTAAAATGTACTCTACTCCGATGAATCCTGAAAGGGAGTACTGAGCGCAGTCCATGTTCAGTCCTGCTATCTACAGCCTTGTGTGAGCCTCCCTGAATCCAAATTTCAACGCGTATAACAATTCGTATCCCAACTAGAGTGGTGTATAATCGCTGCAAGTAGGGTTACATCAGAGCATTACTAATCACACGATCTATTCCCGAAATTCTCGATTCCCGACGACTTTCGAATCACATTTCCTTCTCCATTCCCGAGAAAGGGAAAATGCGTCTTTCCGTCTCTTGCGATGCTTGTCGGTAAGACGAATTCCATTTGCATAACCTGCTCCAGGCTAAGAATGGCTGTAGACAAGCCAAAGTCAAGTGCGTGCACGAGGGCCATCCTCCTTGTCGTCGGTGTCAACGCCAAAACCGACGCATTTGCGAGCTCACTGACCCGCGAGCATCACCATTACGACCGCGGAAAGACTCGTTGCGAGTCCGGCACAGGACAAAATCTACTACTCCTAGGGTGACTGGCACTGGCAGTGCGGTAAACGGTTCTGCCTCTATCAACCCCACCGACTCCAACAATGACCTTCGATGTACGCCTTCTAACCCAGTTGCGTCTTTATCTCCATCCACTCTCATCAGCGCATGTGATACCTACCGTAAGAAATTCCCCGTGGCCAACTTCCTCCATTACCCGTCTCTTATTGCCAATATCTCGGCCAATCCCTCTTCTGTGGATCCGGTGTTCGTGGCTTCATTACTCTCACTTTGTGCTTGTTTTCTTCCGGAGCATGGTTTGGACCCTCGCGAAACATATGCAGAGTATGCGCGCAGCGAACTGGCTCGCAGGGCCTTCGAAGGCCCTTCGCTTTCCCTGGCACAGGCGTTGGTGATAATGACTTTCTATGAATGGGGATTGGGGCACCCATATAAAGCATGGATGTATAGTGGTAGGTGTATATTATAATGTGATCTATGTCATAGAAGGTGACTGAAAATTTTCAGGAATGGCGACTTATATGATCCAGTCGCTGCTAAAGATAGCAGACGACAGTATGGAACAGAACCCAGATGAATTCAATGCCTCTCAGATCCAGTACGAGCAGCTTGTCCGCACGTACTGGTGTTGTTTTGCCCAGGACTGTGAGCTCAGCTCTGGAGCCCGCCAGCACTTTGCCCTATCTTTTCACCAAATCTCCATGCCGCTGCCGATTAACGACCATGATTTCAATTTCGGTCATCGAGGGTCACCTAGATTGATGCCAGCGGATCTTACGCGAGACCTGTGTGGAAAGATGACCATTGGTCATGGCCTAACTATTGTCACACGGGGGTTTGATATTTTTGTGCGCGTCTTACGATTTGCCAATGAAAGCCGCCGGGGTCGAGCATCATCAGCAATGGCTTCATCGTCGCCTCAGCGAACTTGGCAAATCCTGAAGGGCGAATTAGACGAATGGAGGTCTCTGCAAGACCTGACTCTTCATTACCCGGCCACAAGTGCTCAGGCACACGTTGCTCTTGGATACGGTGAGCTCTTTGCCTATATCAACCTGATATATTTTATGAGGTAGGAGTCTCCACTGCCGGACCAAACTATAGTACAGCTTGACTAACTTGAAGAAGCATTCTTTTCCTCTATCGTGATCAGCTTTTGTCCAGTCTCAAGCAGAGCCACCGGGGCTCGCGTTTGGACGGGTCCGAAGGTGCCATTGAGCACCTTTTTGCAGCGGCACAAAATATTGGAGGCATCCTATCAGCCCTGGAGATTTCCGGTGCCCCGATCATCACACCGTATTCTGGATTCAGTGTCTTCGTTGCTGCTCATGTAAATATGTACGGCGCTGTATCACCATCGCGGTATCCAGGCGGCCAAGAGCGAGCAGAGATTGAGAAGAGGGCTAATTTTTCATACCTCGAGCGTTTGTGCGAATTCTGGCCAGTCGGTCATAACTGGGTATGTCTGTGCTTATTTCTCTCAGGTCATCTAATACACCAATCACTAACCATCGATACAGTGGCGAACTGCACAGGAAGCAAGCGAGTTTTACAAGACTGCAAAGAATAACCAAGAGAACGACATTCCAGGCAACCGTCCTGGCCATATTACCCTGGCAGGGACCTTAGATGAGTACGGAGATATTCGATCTTCTCGTCCACAGCATGAGCTGTCCTCGAGTGCTCGCCGCCGAGAAAGAGGAATTGCGACTAGGACGCCAGGTCCACACAGTGGACAGCCAGAATCTCCCTCTCAGGAGCAAGTACCTCCTGAGAGTAGCCAGTTTACGATTGATTCCTACGAACTCGAGGCGGATATGTTGCAGTGGCCCTTTATTGATGAGACATGGTCGTCCGGATTCGATGCAGGGTTTGACTCTGCATGGCCTAATTTGGTATAATATGTATTTAAGGGTATGTTTTAATTTAAGGAACAAGAGGACGAGCGAGGAACTTGGTGACGAGTTCTAGTTCCCAAGGATCCGCTGCCTCAGCGACAATCGTTATAGTCGCCCGTATATTACCAGTAGAGAGATTGGGATGAATACTTCCATCGACAATGTACTGCAAAACCAGAACTCCATTAGCATAATCCATGGTGTAGAGGATTAATAGAGCACATACCAAGTTGGAAGCTACCTTTAGGGGAAGAAGAGTGGAAATAACTTTTGCAGGATCCCAAGCCTTGCAATTAGGAATAACGACAGGAGTGGACAAAGAGTATACGAGTAAATATACATACGAGGTCTAGAGTTCTTCCTCCTCGATATCGTAAACCAGGTGCTTCTGCCCCAAACCCAGTCTCCCCAATCCCAATGCCCAGAAGACCCACATAACTACCCAGATGGCATGCTGTTTGAACCAGAATCCCCATGGCCCGGATTCCTCCCTGCGCGCCGCATTGCGTGCGGCGAGGCTGGCTATTTCATCCACACGAGGCCGTCTGATTCGATCAAAAGTCTCGAATATATCGCCGAGAGAGCGACCTGGATCTTTGAGAAGACGGGAAAGCAAGAACGCGTCTTCTATGGCCATGGAAACGCCTTGGCTTGCCTGCGGCTGGATAGCATGAGCAGCATCACCGAGAAGCATACAGCGGCCTTTGTACCACGAAGCCCCCAGTGGCAATTTGTACACGGGGTAGAACTGCACGGCGGAAGTGTTCTGGATAATATCCTTCAAGATGTCTCCCCATTCGCCACTCGCATTTTCCAGCAAACCAGCTAGGGTTGACTTGAATCCCTGAACTTCTTCCTTGCGACGCACCTCCCATCCATCTCTCACGTCCCCAGTCTCAGGCAGGGGAGTCTGTCTTGAAAAAACCCAGTAGATTTCGTCGTCCAACGCTGCACATGACACGGTTGTGAACATTCCCTCATGGGTCAGCGTGGGGTTAATTCCTTTGAGACGCGAGGCCGCTGATTCTGATAGAACCGAAGAAGGGATCAGTGCAGTAAGGCCAGCAAAACCCGAGTACTCCGGGACTTGCAGTGGGTCAACGTACAGCCGCCGGACAGAGGAATGGATGCCATCGCATCCTAGTAGAAGGTCTGCAGTATCACTAGTGCCATCAAAGAAACTTGCTGTTATCCCCCTCTGGTCTTCTTCAATTGCAGTAAGTTTCTTGTTGTAGTGGATAGGGATCCCGGCTCTCTGAACCGCGTCGAGTAATACATCAAGCAGGTCTGTACGTTTGGTTCGCAGCAAGCCGAATCCAGTCTGCTCTCGAGCCCATCCGACCACGTCCTGCTCGCCCAGGACGCTGCCTTCGATCGAACGGATGACTACATTGGAATTGCTGCTGCCACGCGATAAGAGCGTGTCGTATACACCCAATCGGTGGAATAATCTTAGACCGTTGGATAAGATGCTCAAGGCCCCTCCTAGCGTTGTAGGCTCCGGACGAAGCTCATAAATGCTGCAGGAGATATCTGTTGTCTGGTGTAGGCGCAGGGCGGTTGAGAGCCCCGCCGGCCCGCCTCCGACAATAATTGCCTTCCAAGGGTCAGAAGCGTATTCAAAGGTGAAGGATGTCACTGTACTTACCTTCCTTCTTCTATGCATGCTTGCTATTGTTGGAGTGGGAGCTCTACTTTCGCAGTGGTACGTCGGAAACTCAAGCGACGTGCCCCACGACAGACTTTGATCTTCGGGAGGACCTCAACCTTTTAATCAAACGCCTTTACTGATGTCGCTGAAATATTACGGCTATCTATACGGTACCAGCGCTTGCAAGCCCCAATATGCATGAGGCGAAACAAAAGAAAGAGAAAGAAGGAAGAGAGAAGAAAAGTTTGTATACGACGAATGACAAGTCGATTATATGACAGATGAACCCAATTTCCTATATCACGCGAATCTAAACGGATTCAAATTCCCACTTGCCATTTCAATAATCTGGTTCATTCCAGATTCAAGGGATGCTCAGCCAAATAGCTCTCCAGAGACGTCAGTGAGCCTCGAGCATTTGCAACAGACCACGACACCAATTCCCGTGATTGTGCACCATAATACCCAAAGTCCTGGATGTAGAGCATCATGTGGATCAAGTAGTCAGCCGAATTTCTCGGCAGGAAACCTCTGTAGACATCTTCAGGGAGCTGCTTGTACACCACGGTCTTGCCTGAGCTCTTGCTCATAATCTCAACAATTTCCTCCATTGAAAGCAGTTGCGACGCCCCGGCGATAATCTTGCCTTCGAAGGCATCCGGATTCGCCAGTATGGCGCCGACATATTTCCCCGTCTCTTCGATGACGATGAGCGGCATCTGGGTGTGTGGGGCAACGATGCTGGTCAGCGCGTAGGTACCGTCGCCCACTGGATGCGGCTTCATGATCGTGTTGAAATTCTGCATGAAGGAACTGGGTGCGAAGAAAGCGCTTTTGATAGGCAATCCACGGACGTAGTCCTCAACCTCCGCTCTGGAGTCAAAATGGCCGGCTTTGGTATATTTGCCCCCAGAAACCCGGGAAATATGGAACACCGTACTGAAGATGAAGTACTGGGCCCCAGCCGCAACTGCAGCATCCGCAATGGCCTTGCCTTGAGATAGCTCCCGTTCCTCGAGTCGCTCGTCATAGATGGTTACGGTGACAGCAAAGACCGTGTGAGCTCCGTCAAGCGCTCGCTTTAGGGTCTGTTTATCATCTGCGTCGGCTTCCACGACCTCGACTTTACCCGTTTTTTGGAGTGCCTGAGCTTCGACTTTGGAGGCATTCCGAGTGATTGCCCGCACCTTGTATTCGCTGGACAGAGCCGGGTCGGAGATGACGGTTTGGACAACGGATCCGCCTTGGTTGCCAGTGGCACCAAAGACGACTAGGAGTTTGCTCATTGTGCTGTCAACGGCTATGCGATGAATGTATGGATCTAACAAGGAAGATGTTTTGGATATTATTTGCAAGACTGAGGCTGATACCTGCATCGAAACTTATATAAGATCGCCCCTAAATCCGAAAATTGCCGTAAGTCCGGGAGAGCCTCCAAAAAACGAAAGCCGAAAGGATTCAACAGCCAAGCAGCTTCAAATGGTTTTACGAGTCATTGCGCAGTGACAGCCATGACACTTCAATCCCGCGGTCGGAGTTAGTACTGTATGCACTTTTATCTCCGAGAAAGGCCAAACTACGAGTCAAAAATAAGAGAGCCAGAAAAGTGGGTTATCTCAAGTCTTTCATATATACAGAACAGTGCGGTGTCAGACAAAGAGTCGATCAGTCCAAAGGGCAAATCCTGCCCTAGCCAAAGTGTCACAGCCCTACAAGACCAACTGCCACTTTACCCTCTTCTCCCGAATCATAGTCAATACGCCCATCGGCAAGAACTTCTTATCCACTATGTTTAATCCCCCAAACTTGCTCAAGAGGTCGTCGGAGTACAGCTGCAAGATCCATTTCTTTTCGTTATCCAAGGGCCCGAGATCCATTTCCTCTTGTACGAGTTCCAGGGCCGAATCCGTCGCCTGCGGTAGGTCTATCCACTGCGGAGGTGGAACGTTCATTAGGCGCTCGTAACAGCGCCGGAGGCCGACGCTGGAGCTTTCCCGGAACCGGCTCCACTCATGGAATGACATGAACGTTCGTTGTTCGGACCGGGAAACCACAGGAAGCTTTCCAGAGTCACTCGGTGGATTTGCGCTGTTTGCGCGGGAGTTCAGGATTTGATCGGATAGCTGGTAAAACTGGTTCTGGTTGTCGTGGTACAGCCTCAACTCGCATTTCTTGAAATCGTCCAAGAACTCTGTTGGCTTTTGTTGCACTTTGTCACGTATTAGCAGGACCGGGATGAATGGATTGCGCAGGCCTAGACCACCGAATTCCTCTGGGAGAAAGAAGAATGCGTCGGGGATGTCGATGTCTAGGGGCCCAAGCCGTGAGCAGATCATATGCCGCAGGTGGTCTGTAACTGTTGGTGCGTCGGGGTTGGTAAAGAGGACCTTGTTCAGCTTTTCATACGTGGCGAGAATCACGTCGACATGCTGTCCTCCGAAGCAATTTGCAGGCTGACCGAATGTGTTTTTGAAGAAACGCCCAATGCAGCTGTTCCACGTCCGGATCCATGAGATAATCACATTGTCGCAGTTATTCAGCTGCGTCTGCAGTTGCTGCACATGGGCGTCGACTTGAGCTTGGTCGATAACCCAGTCCCCTGAATTTTCATCGAGCATCAGAAAGCCAAATGTAACAGGTCCTTTCGGCAATCGGGCCAATATCCCGGCGTCTTGAGAATTTGCGAGATAGACAGACCCTGTTTTTTTCTCGTTGAATTCCAGGCCAGTCACTTTGGCATACTCATGCATTACCTCCCATGCGCGAGCACACTTTGCTGGTTCGCCGCACAGCCACAAATCATCATGAAGACGATAGAGAAGCATCCCGGTCTCGCGATTGACGGCCAGATCCATGAAGAACAAAACCAGTTCCCCAAGAAGCTTTTCCGATGCATGAGCCATCGGCATGCCTCTTTTGCGAATCTGCGTTCCTTTCTGCTCTCGGCCTTCAGAGGACTGATCCATGTTCAGGGGAGACTCGAGGTATTTTCGGAAGAAATTGATCCAATCCTCTGAAAACCCCACAAATCGCATCACGGCAAAAATGGTGTCGTGGGAAAGACCGGTACCGTACCATTTCAGATCAGACTGGATCACGGCAGCCTGGCCATAAAGCTCTCGATGGAGAAGAGTTTCGGCAGCAACTGTCCTTAACAACTTCTGCTTGATGTTTCCTTGTTCTTTGTGGGCAGGAGGTGATGCCTCGTCCTCATCATCGTCGTCGTTGTCGTAACTTCCACCCTCTTCGAACAAGGACTCCTGCGTTGCAGGGAGTCGACACAAAAGGTAGGTGCTAAGGAAATCGTCCTTCCGTTTTGCATTCAATCCATTGACCGAGGTTCCGTCTGACCCCAAGTAATATTGCCGACGCAGCTTCTCACTCTCTGTCATCTGCGGTCTAGGTGACCAATTCCACATCCCGGAAGCTTCCACGAAGCTTTCCAAAACCTCTTTGACGCGATTGCACAGCGCGATGCCGATATACTGCACAAAGATTGTCTGGAGAACATCCTCGTCCATCCAAATCCTGTATTTCCCATTCAACTGCTGCTGCGGCAGGACGGGAATGCCAGCATCGCTCGCGTGCCAGTCCCAGCTCTCCAGGCCGGCGTATCGAAAATTCAGCACATCAGCAATCTCATTCAGGGCCAATTTGTTGTTCAGGAATGACTTAAGCACCTCCTGTTTTTCCTCGCTGAGGAGGTCCTCCGTTAGCAGGCCTCGGATGCAGTTGGACAATGTTGTCATGTCAAACGGCTCCTCCATCTTCCATTGCCCGGTTGTCTCCGTTCGAATACCCTCGCGTAGGTTTTCCAGCGCTTTTGTGCCATTTTCGTCCTCTGGGAAAAGCCTTCCCAAGAATGAGTGAATGGCCTGCTCGTTCATCTCCAGCGGAGTGAACACAACAGCCTCAAACTGGTCACATAGCTGCCGTAGTCGCTGCTTCTGGCGCTCTTCCACCACTTCGTATTCCTCGTCTACTGCATCTGCACTTTCGCTATTGGCCATAGTGTCTCTTTTCTCATTGGCCAGCGAGGAATCGACCCAGTCCATCAATAGTCGCGAGTACAAATCCGCCACGGCCAGCTTCGCACTTCGAGCATCCAACCTTGCCAGAAGGTGCTTCTCAAACCCTTCCAACATTTCTACCGGAATTGATGAGTCGTATTGTGCCTGTTGCAGATAGCGTCCGATGCTGATGATCTTGGGATCGTCTCGTGCAGTGTGAGGCTGGAGATTGTTGACTGCGGAGAGGATCAACTTGGCTCGTTCGAGGACGTTGGGGCTATATCTGGAGGCCTCAATTATGCTCTTTTTGCGGGTTTTGTATGCATCTCGCTGGTTCTCTAATTCGCGGATTTTGCTTTGTGTCAAGGACAAGATGGTTTGGGATAGGGTTGAGTCAACGGGTGCCATGATCCTTATAATGTGTACGAAACTTTCTGTCAAAAGGGACGTAAATCCAATGTACTATAAGGAAAATAGGAAGCCCTTTTATAATCATTGTCCATCTGTAAGTCAATCAGCCTCGTTGAGCCTTGTACTTCAATAGACCCGCAAAAATATGCCCCGCATATCGGAAGAGCCTCAAGATGACTCAAAACAATAGCAATGACTCAATGCAGCAGAAACAAAAGGAAAGGTGTAGATTCCCAAATGAATATTCGACTTGAAATGGCAAGTGGCATAACTTGGGTGCTGATAGAGGATAGCTCCAGCGGTACATCTTGAGTATTGGCAGCCGCACCATGGAGACTCAAGAGCACCGCATACAAATAAGAATGACCCCAAAGGTTTCTGTAATGTAAAACATAGCACTCTAAATAAAGTGTCAGCTGTGTAAATGGAAGGCTAACCACTGTCTACTTACTGATTAATGACCTGGCGCATTGGGGTAAAGCAACAAAGTTCTACCACAAAACACATACCATGAGATTCGCAAAGATGGAAAGCACCCATTTAATTGACGTTGTGTTCTTCAATATCCTCTCAACATCCCAGCTTTGTGTTTCACTTTGGACCTTAAAGAAGACACAAACAAGCAAAACCCAGATGCTTCTATATCTCAATGTCTAATAAGTGCTTGCAGGGTTTTTACTTCTGGGATGCCGAGGCCGAAGTCGATGTGCTGTCCACATTTCCGAGTCAGATAGAACTTAGCAAGCACTCGTTAGCAAGCGCTTGCTGGTTAGCATTCAGACGAAGCAATAGGGTACACTCCCTTTGCCAATTGGACTCCGTTGGATGCCCTGATCTTTAGTCCTTCTAGATATGGTTTTCATAGGGTTGACATACTTGGACATAGACTCCCTGCTCCACTTCAAACTTTGTCCTTCCGTCCGACTATTCTGTATTTTCCGGCTTACTATATCAATGTGGCCCCCGCAGAAGGATGGGGGCGTTGACGGTAATCTTGCATCGTCCGTCTACAGTAGCACTGCTTCTTGCCATTGCCAAATAAGCTCAGACTCTCCCACCAGACTTGTACAGAATGTCTGCTTCATTTATCCAGTCGACTCTTCCTAACAGCTTGGACCTGAGGGTCATCCATCCTGCGAGATATGTCTCACAACTAGCACAAGTCAAATTTGCTGCTTTCCAGCAGAATGCTCTAAATAGCAAAATGTACCCCCTTGCTCTGAACGAACGTGGCACAGTTACCTGGTTGGAAGAACGAGAAGCTCAGGATTTAGCTAGCAACAAGATTACGACCGTTGCCATCATTGACACAATTAGCGACGAGATCCTTGCTCGAGCCAAGTGGAGGGTCCCCGGCAAACATACGGTTAGTGACGCAGTTTGTACTGATTACTGGCCTGCTGAGATCTCTTATGCTCAAGAGTCCCGCAAGACACCAGAGCGGAGTTTTGGCCTCCCCCAGTATCCAGAGGGATCTGATCTCTCGCTCCAGAATTCATTTCGTGCCATTTTGCAGCAGAAGAGAGAACTTTACTATGATTCAGAGACTGATTATTGTGAGTTGAAGCCGCTTGTCCAATAGATATCCTAGGGCTTCCTCCGATACACTGCTAGTTGGCTAATGCTTGAGGAACGATAACAGTCATTGGGGCACTCTACACTCATCCTAGGCATCAGGGCCGTGGATGTGCCACCGCGCTTTTATCTTGGGGGATTCAACAGGCTGATGCGAATCGTGCGAAGATTTACCTGGAATCTACACCTTCAGCACACGGCTTGTATCTGAAAGCCGGTTGGAAGGATGTTGACCAGTTTACAATTGACCTCTCCTGCTTTGGCGGCAATGGGGTTTACCATGGCTACATTATGGTCAGATACCCAGCATCAACGCCTTCTTAATAAAATTAGATGGCAAGGATCTTGGATATGCCCACAGCCTGATTAGTGTACCGGACCTTGAGCTCTCTATGGATTGGAGGACCTCTCAATGATATCAGTGTATTACATTACACTGAGTCTTCCTCAGGGATGCCTTCCCCTGAACAGTAAGAAAGAGAGTTAGGCACCCTTGAGGCGATTACACGACTATAATACCTTAAAAGACCTATAAGAATACATTCTGCATATTAAGAGCCTCAAAACGGCCCACAAGAAAAGCAATAACAGCAGAAATGAATAGAAAGATATAGATCTTAAATGAATTATCCGTCTGAAATGGCAAGTGCTAACAGATCACTTCCAGCAAATGATTTCTCCATGGAGCACAGAGAACCACCCATCCTCGTCCTGCACAAATGCTTTCCAGCCCTGTGCCATCCCATCCAATTCCTCTCGAGTCGCCAACCCCCCTTCCAGCGCCATCTTTGCAAGACCGGAAGATTTTGCTCGTTCCTCCATAGACCCTCCCCAATATATCCGTTCCTCGGGGCTACTATAGCACCAGGTCCCCGCACCTTTTTGAATCCTGCCAGGATCGAAGCCCGCTTCCCTCGCCCAGACATGGATGTACCGACCAGGACAGGCATTGCATCCCTTCGCTAGGGATAGTTTATCCGTCAGGTCCCACCAGGACTGGATCCCGGCGTTCTCTGGGTACCATACATATTGCGCTGATTCGCGCGCCGCGACAATACCGCCGTTGGGCTTGGCAACGCGGCGCATCTCCCGGAGCGCCTGGACTGGGTCCGCGATGTGCTGGAGAACTTGGTGGACATGCACAATGTCGAAGCTGTTGTCCGGGAAGTCGAGGGCGTGGATATCGCCAATCTGGAAGGTGATATTGGTGATTCCCTCGCTGGCGGCAAGGTGGCGTGCTTGCTCGAGCGGCTCGGGTGTGTATTCTATCCCTGTGACATGGCCTTGGGGCACATGGCGCGCAAAGTCCACGCTGATAGAACCCGGGCCGCAGCCGATGTCGAGGATGGTCATGTCGGGCTTGATATGCGGCCGGATGTATGGTACTGAGTTCATGATTGTGCGCCAGTTGTGGGTTTGGAGAACCGATGACGAGTGGTCTGTTGTGTGGGCGGACATTTTGGTAGGCGGTTTGGTAATTTGATTTCTTTTCCTTGTTCCTCAATTGATTCCTGGCTTATGGAAAGGAGGGTTCTTATAGCTCTCTGGCATAGAATAATAGGTTCGGAATTCAGCCCCACCCAAACCCGCGGTGTTCGGAGTTGAGGCCGTCTCAACTCCGTTAAGGTGTTTTTTTTTGGTTCTCCGGGCATGACTTCGAGTCTTCAAAGATATGGCGCAAGTCTTGAGTTTGTTAATAGACTATAGCAAGCAATACTACCCGTCATTCAGACACTTTCCTATGACGAAAGGCTCATGCTATATACTGGAGGTGAAAGCAATACGGCCACAGACTCTTTCTGGTAAATTGAAGACTTATGAACCCTTGAAAGAAAGCGCACCAGAAACCCAGAAGGCGTCCTACGCATTGTAGCTGGGAAATATGGGCATACTTAAGTGACGATACTCTGCATAGCAAAACGTTTGTATGGCTGAGAATGTCAGGTGGGGAAAGTCGTAGCTGTCTGAATACCGAGCAGCCCTAATCTTTTTGTAGGCTAACAAGTATACATTAATTGTTTAGATCGCTGTACACTCCACTAAGGTAGGCAGGTTATAAGCATAAAAAGTCTAGCAGAGCTGGTCATTGCTGGCTATCTGCCGTGGTGTAACTGATCCAGTCTTGTGTGTGGAAGATGAACATTGTATAAGCGACAGCTGACCCTCGCTGTAGCTTTCTTTAGGATAGGGCGGACATGGACCATGGGGTAATAAATCTATAGTAGAATCCGAAACAGCAAGGTCACTAGCTACGAAGCAAATCATAACCCAAACCCCCCCATCCGCCTAACCTCATCCGCCTGCCTCTCCAACGCCCTGCGCATTGTCCGCGCATACTCCCGTTCCCTGCGCACTTGTTCCCGACGATGCTGCCGGGTTTCCTCGGACTCGTCGATGGCCATGAGACCATCTTCATCTTCGTTTTCGACAAGTGGCTCCGCAGTTCGGGTACCGAAGCTGAGACATCCGATTCGCTCGCCGGTCCAGATGAGGATGTCATCGTTTGTGAGGGTTCCGCCAGTGGGAATGATTTTTCGTGCGACTTCGTTACTAGCGAGGCCGTTGGAGTTCGCAAAGAGCCCTCCTTCTTCGTCGTCATCTTCGATGCTAGGACCGGTTGACGTTTGATGGGACTGTTGCCTTTCCCGGTTTAGGGCTTTCAGGTCAGATAAATGGGTGTTTATATTCCATCGTCGCACTTCGGTGCGTGCGTCCCGTTCCACCCATTTGATCGTTCCGCCGCCGTCGGAATACACGATCCGCGTTCCGTGCGAGGCAACGGATAGTAACTTTGAGCTCGCGGCGCTTTGGCGGTTTTGATATACTGCCGGGGAGAGGGAGGTATCGTTGCTCTCTGATGATTGGAGGTTGTATAGTTCCAGAGAGCCTCTGCCCTTGTATTCGCCACAAGCTACCACTTTGTGTGAATCAGGTCCTGCTACCGCCGGGATGGACAGGCGCGGAGACGGAGCGGAGGCAAGGCTGCATAGTCCACCGCCGGAGTGAACTGCGTTCTGCAGACGAGGGAAGAACCGCCTGTCGTAAGATAGTATGCTCGGGAACCGACCAGCAACGAGAATCGTATTCTCATGTGGAGACGGGGGATGGAGAACAGACAGGGGACTGGGCTGGAAGAGTGATGCAGCGACTGATGATGCCCGAGGATCATGGATATGAAGAGTCTGTGCTGTGGCTAGTGTCAATGGTGCCGAGTAGTCGGTTTCCTGGGACAAGGCGAATATAGCATGTGGATATGTCTGTCGCGAGATTACCTGGAGAGTCTCCAGATCAACTTCGTTGAGAACATCCTCGACAGCCATATACGCCCGTCGACGAGGCGAGTCTACGCTCACGCACTCCCCGAACCCTGCGAAGTTCAAGGCCGACTCACTCTCGTTTCCGGGATTGATTAATAGCCCCGGCGCACTGACGCCCACCACCCTGCCGCTTGACTCCCTCCAATCCCATACACAGACCCTCCCATCCTCCAACGGCCCAACGACCCTATCCCGCTGTCCCTGGTCTCGAAGTACCCCTATCCCCTTGACCTCCCTCCCCTCCCGGCCCGAAACTCGCGGAAACCAGCTAAACGACACCCGTCCGTGGCGCGCCACATACTCCGCGTACCAATCGACATCCTCTCGCTCAAACGACGGATCCCAAGACGTAGCTGCTCTGGAGCGTTCGGCCAGCGATACGCCTCCCCCTGTCCCCATCCCAGGGCGCGGCTGAATCAACGACCGCAGTGATGTCTGACCCAGAGAACTCAGCGATGCTGTGGGTGTCCCGACTAGACTCGTTGTCTCCGTTGTCGTTGTTGCTGTCTGCGGGGCAAAACTCTGCGACTCCTCGTAGCAATGTAATCGCCATAGTATATTATCGCGTGCCAGCGCGAGAAAGCGTTGTGAGACGAGTTGGAGGGAGATTTGTTCGGAGGGTGTGAGGTCTTTATCAATTCTTGTCAACTGTGTGTACCTGGGAGTGTGTACCTGGAATCAAAGTGGGGGGCTTACAGTCAATTATCTCAAAGAGAATCTCTACGGGTAGTCTGTCCATGACGGAGACTCGGGGAGGGGCATTGAGGGCAGGAAAGACGGTCGAGACCGGGTCTCTAGGCGTATAATTGAGTCTGGAGGATTGCTTGTGAGCGTGTATGGCATGTGTTGTTGTCGCTGTGGTGAGGGATTACTCCGGATAGGACTGACGTCACGTGCTTGTATACAGCATGGCCAGGATGTACTCCGTATATTGAGAATGCATGCAATTTCCAAACCAAGACATATATCGTACAAAATTATATCATAGCGACCTGACTAACTATCAGGCTTGTAAACAGCATCCTTGCAAAGGACCACCACCTTTTTAAAGAACCGCCTCCACTCCAAGGGGTCCCCCTTGACCTTCAGAAACTCAATCTCGAACAACCCCTCGGCCACACACTCAATCAGAATCTTGCCCTGCAGCATACACTTGCGCGTGTCACTCGTGAGCACGCGGACCATTGCCCCCGTATCCCCTGGCGCCACGGTGGGAACTGCAGGAACAGGGACGCCCAGACGATGCAGCGCCTCGCAGACCAGCGGGACGAGCAGTTTGAGTTCCCAGGTGGAAAAGAAGCGGGTCATGGAGTGCGGGGGCACGATGTCGCGGAAGCGCTGGGCATTCTGGGTGCGGCTCAGAGGGACGGCGGGGTGCGAGGAAAACTGTGACATGGAAGGTTCATCTTCGAGGCTGTCGGCGAGCATGGTGTCGTCGACGACAAAGGGGCGGCCTCGGCCGGTGGGTTGCGTGGAGGAGAAACTGTCGGCCAGATGCGGCATGTCCCAGTCGACAAGCATGTCGCCTCTTGCCAACTCCGGCTGTGTGGAGGGGAGTCTGTGGGCGTCCTCGTCGAGATCCATGTTGTCTGTGCTGTTGGGGGCCTGGGACACGGGGGTTTGTGAGAGGTCGATGTGTAACGACTCGAACATGGACGTAGCTAGGTTGATCGGATCACGTAGTCTGCCATCGGATGCGAGGTATTTGTTCCGTCGCGTGTACCAGGGGTGTCTGCGGACGTCTTCCAGCGAGAAACGGCTGGCGGGGTCGATGTTCAACATGCCGCGGAGTAAGGATAGCGTAGCGGTGGGCAGCTCGTGCCATAATTCATCGGAGGTGCGCGCATTAGTGCGCACATACTCGTCGAACTCTGCACTAGTATCTGTCGGGCTGTCCCATGGTGTATTCCCCGCCAGCAAGACAAACAACACGATCCCACAGGACCAAATGTCGACCACATCCGGTCGATAGCCCGCTCCCTTGCTGTTCTCCCCGCGAGAGCTGCGCGAGATGACCTCTGGCGCGATGTACGGGGGACTGCCGCAAAACGTGGTGGACAGTTTCGTGGCGCCCTTGTACTCGAACAAGGCCGCGAGTCCGAAGTCCGCAATCTTCAAGTTCCCGTCGGCCGTGAGGAGCATATTCTCGGGCTTAATGTCGCGGTGGCCCACGCCCTTGGAATGCATGTAACCCACGGCGCTGATGAGCTGGGAAAAGTAGGCATGGGCGATATCCTCGCTCACGCCCTCGTCGGCCTCGATCTTGTCGAAGAGATCGCCGCCTTCGGCCAGCTCCATTGCGATCCAGCGCCAGACGTCATCCTCGCCGGTGCCGAAAAAGGAGATGATGTTGTTATGGCCACCGATGTGTTTGTGCACGGTCGCTTCCATCTGTAGTTGGCGGGGGCTAATCTTGCCATGGCGCGCGGCGTATTCTTTGTGGATGAATTTGACTGCGATGACGGGGGAGTCGGCAGACCAGGGAGAGGCTTTTTTGATGCTAGCAACCGTTAGTTCTCGTCTCGACTTTTTGTCACGCTATGGATGGTGCTCTCTTGACGGCACCAAAAGACATACCAGGCATAAGCCCCCTGGCCGATTGTTTTGGAGACAAGACGAAAGGGCAGGTCGCTGGGTAGCGGGGCCAGCTGAGAATGATGCATCTTGGATTGATGGAGTACTCTGTCTGTCGAGGAGAAGAGCAGCTATACATTGAAGAGAGAGAGCAGGAGCAGATGGAGAGCCATGGTCGACTGAGTAGTCTCGTATTACCGGCCAGAGAGTCCAGGGTCGAGGGTCCAGAGAGTATGTCGAGAGGGAGACGCGCATCGGCACGCGAGACACTTTAACCTTTTCAGGAAGAATTGAGACATGAGTCAGAGAGGTAGACAGGGCAACTATATAGATATTATATAGATAATATAGAGATAATATATAGATAATGTATAGATATGAGTATACTTAGTTATAGAAGAGATAGTCATCAGTCCAGATGCAGACAGTCAGGGCTATCCTGCAGGTGATTCATAGCCCGAGCCACTCTGTACGTGATACTCTCACCACTGTGTCTAGGGCTACGACTGGTACAGACTGCATTGACCACTATACTTGGTAGAGTGCGGCAGTAGTCCCGATCTGGAAGAATTGACTGTCTTTCTATTTCCCTTTCTGTCGAATGCTTTGATATCTGATTCTATACTAGTTCTCTGCTCTCTCCCACTGACTGCTCCCACTGTGCCGAGTTAACCTCTGGTTGCCCCGTGGATGGCGCGGTGGAGTAAACAACGCCCGTCATTATTCTCTTTTCTTTCTTTCTTTTTTTCTGTTTCTTTTTTACTCTTGATTCTTCCCCTGTCCTTCGCTTCTCCTGTCCTTTTCTCCTTCACTCTCATTCCTCCCCTTCCGGCAGTGGGTCGCCATTCCTCCTCCGTCATTCCAGCATCCAACGTCGTCCTGCAACCTCAGTCCCCGACGACGACCACCTACGACCACCGCTGGTCACCTCGATTTCACCCCTGACTTTCTCCCAGTCTACTCGACTGCTCTCTCCTGAGTATGGACTACACCATGGAGGACTCGCAGAACTCTGCCCCCGATGCCCGCGAAACGTCCAAGCTGGCGTCGTCCGCCCAGAAGAACGACACCCAGAGCGTGACCAAACGGTGAGCGAGCAGCTAGCGCTCCCTGGCAACCCCCCACGAGAAGATAGCGATCTTTACAACATACTAACGAAATATAGCCTTCAAGCAGAACTCATGCAGCTCATGCTCTCGCCCTCCCCCGGCATCTCCGCCTTCCCCGATGCAGATGGCAATCTCCTCTCCTGGACTGCCACCATCACCGGCCCAACCGAGACTCCCTACGAAGGCCTGACAATGAAACTGTCCTTTTCCTTCCCGAGTAACTACCCCTACGCCCCGCCGACCGTGCTCTACAAGACGCCTATCTACCACCCCAATGTCGACTTTTCGGGACGCATCTGTCTGGACATCCTCCGCGACAAGTGGAGTGCCGTGTACAATGTGCAGAGTGTGTTGTTGAGTTTGCAGAGTTTGCTGGGTGAGCCGAATAAGTATGCATCTCTACCGTTCTCTCTAGGGCCCCCCGCCCCTTGTTTTTGGTGTATGGTGCTAACTGATGTAGTGCGAGTCCGCTCAACGCCCAAGCCGCCGAACTGTGGGATACCGACAAGGATGAATACAAGCGGCTGGTTCTGGCCCGACATGTCGATGTGGACGATGTTGAATAAGGTGATCACTCATCATACGGATATTGCATATGCGTCATTGGAGTTTGTGCGTTACGTTAGCGTTGGGCTGGTTGAGAATGGGACTGTTATACCCTTTGCATAAGTACAGTTCTTCAATATTACTAGTTTACTTCATATCGGAATTACGACGTATACTGCGCCTCATCCGTAATCAACAACCCTGCAATCGTCGCGCTCGTCAACGTACTAATCGCCCCCGTCAACATCGCACTCACGGCCACCCGCGAGATATCGCCGGCCCGCGATGGCGCCAACTGCGCCAGCACCCCGATCTGGTTACCCAGCGAGCCGATATTCGCGAAGCCGCAGAGGGCGTAGGTAGCGATCACGCGCGAGCGCGGGGAGAGGTTCGCGTAGGCGGAGTTGTTTTGCAGGGCGTCGTAGGCGACGAATTCATTCTACATCATTAGCTAGTCTCTTAAGAGCAAGGGGGGGGTGCAGGAAGACGAACGGAAATCAACTTCAACCCAATCAACTGCCCCACGTTGACCAGGTCATTGCCTTCGCGAGACACGCCCAGCAGGAAGGCAATCGGGTAGCAGATGTAGCCGACAATCAACTCGAGGGTCAACGGCGGGTCATTGATATTGATGTAGCGGCCCCACCAGGTCAACAGGCCGTCCAGCAGCGCAATCAACGAGATGATGCACAGCAGCGTGGCGCTCATCAGGCCGGCGATCTTGATGCCCAGCCAGGCGCCGTTGGCGAAGGCATGCAGGGCGTTGGCGGGCCGGTCCTTCTCGTCGTCGTCCGGGATGACGACGCGGCCCGAGGTGAGCGTGTCGCCTTCGGATTCGGGCCAGCGCAGCTTGGACGTCGCCAGCGAGGCGGGGATGCTCATGACGCACGACGACACGAGCGCCTGCGAGTTCACGCCCATGCTGATGAACGAGACCAGCACGGAGCCGGCGATGGTCGCGAACCCGGAGCACATGACCTGGTGGATTTCGGCGAGCGTGAGATGCGCGACGAACGGCTTGATGAGCATGGCGGACTCGCCCTGGCCGATGAAGGGGGACGCGGCCGCGACGACGGCCTCGGCGCCCGACACGCGCATGCTCCAGAAGAACACCACGGCGAACTTGCCGATGAACCACTGCACGATGCGGAAGTAGTAGAGCAGCTGCACCAGCGACACGAAGAAGATGATCGCCGGGATCACGCTGACGATGAACCAGCTGCTGTGGCTCGCCGCGAACCCGTTCGTCACGAGGAAGTCCACCCCGTGCTCGGCGAACCCGAGGAGGAGGCGGGCCAGCGTCGAGATGAAGTTGAAGATGTCGAACCCGACCTGCGTGCGCAGCACGAAGAGCGCGATGATAAACTGCACCAGCATCCCCACCACCACCGTGTGCCAGTTGATGCGGCTGCGGTCCCGCGACGTCGCCCAC
Organism: Aspergillus sp. MA 6038; assembly: GCA_003004525.2. Classification (NCBI taxonomy): domain Eukaryota; kingdom Fungi; phylum Ascomycota; class Eurotiomycetes; order Eurotiales; family Aspergillaceae; genus Aspergillus; species Aspergillus sp. MA 6038. Next base: position 67,217 of record PQME02000040.1, read on the forward strand.
AGCACGACCAGCGCCACGGCCAGCCCGAACAGGCTCACGGCCCGGTTCTCCCGCGTGTTATCGGCTGACTCGCGCGACGCGAACGACCCGGCCAAGATCACCGCGACGGTCAGCAGTGCCGCCCCGGGGATGCGCAGTTTCTCCGGGATCAAGCGCACCAGGGGCGCCGTGGTGTATGTCCAGAGCGCGAACACCGGCCGCGTGATTACTGTCACCGGCACGTAGAGGAAGACCAGCCGCAGCGAGATGGCGAGGTACAGCAGGAACGGGATCACCCAGTTCTTGTCGTGTCGGTGCAGAATGAGACTTGCGATCCACCATCTGCGCATGTCTTCATGAGCCTGTCTTCTCACTATCCCTCCTCTTTCTCAGGGGCGGGGAGGAAAAGTCAAAAGATCCATGAACTCACCCGGTGAACAGCAGCCAGATAACCGCGTATAACCCATGCTTCCAGTGTCGCAGCCAGCCGCAGCGACGATACCACGGCCGTGAAATTCCTGTTTCTTCGCCGTCGCCTGCTGAGGTCGAGTCCTGCGTCTGGTCCAGCGCGGTGCTGTCTTTGGTGTAGGTCGATTTTTGGTCGGGGTTTCCCTGGACCGGGTTCGTTTCCACGTCTACGGCCATGACGCCGTCTTTTTTTCCTTTCCTTTCCTTTTCTTTTCCCTTTCTCTGCTCTGTAATAGCGCCCGTCGTCCCTGGGCTTTATAGAAATGCGAACCCCTGCAGTGCCTCAGATAACGCTGGAAATCAATCCGGTGTAACGCTCATATCGCCCGTCTGGATTAGAGATAGTACAGAGTACAGAGGATGTCCCACAGTCCATGTAGCGAGAATACAGCGTACAGCTGAAGACCGGCTTTTTTCTGTTATCTTCACACGTCTCCCAGCACGGCCCATTCCTGTTAATCTCCGATAAGAGACCTTTCTTGCCACTGAAGGTTATCGGAGCTGATCCGACGCCGCATGAGGCAAGTATGATAGCGGTATGAGAGTGAGTCTGAAGACCGGATATGGAGGATGAGGATGGAGGAAGGAGGACGGCACATTGAATTCCCGTTCTGACGGTATACCAAGTACAGGTCCCTGATGGTGTTGGCTTACTTAACCCTAACCGCCCCAACACGAGGAATTTATCCGTGCTGGGCTCGTTTGTCATCAGGCTCTGTCTGGCTCTGTCTGGCTCTGTACTCTGTGCTACTGCATGGATCGTGTTGAATGATTCTACTACAGCAGGCTGGTCGTCAAGCTATCATGCGGGATTAGTTGGTTGAATTAAATCGAGTACTTATAAGACGTATACTTGAAGACTCCGGAATGTCGCCCCTGTCTCTCCTGCACGGCGTACATACTCGTAGGCATGGCTGATCCAGAACTACTCGTCTACCGCATCGAGTCTCAACGCTCAAGTATGTACTCTGTATGGTAGAGGCACGAAAGATGGCCCGCCCGAAACTGCCAGGCCGATAGCCTTCCGGAGCGCAGCCGGTTCCAGGTCACGGCCAGATCCAGGAACACCGTTGGGGTAGTCTGGGGAATTGCCCCATGCACTCTGCCATGAACAATTCCTATGACTAAAATCGCGGCCCTAATGTACGGCGCCATGTTATCACTCGTCAACTTACCCTTTCCGGGCATGGTCCAACCCAGCGCGGAACAATTGGGGGGCTGTTTGCGGGCAATCAGAAACAAGAATAGGACGGGCTCGGTGGGTATTGTTCAGCCTGCCCACGATACAAAACATGGCGACGCCTTACTAGGTAAGGTTAAAGTGCTGGTCGGCCCCGGTTGTCAGCTGCATTTACTAGAATCTATTAGTACTCCGCGCCGATATTGATAGGTTCTCTACTGCTCTATTTCGGAGTAGATTCAGCCTATCTACCGCCCCAACTCTTTCTTCCCGTCTACTCGGAGTATATAAGCGGGGAGCAAACCCTGTCCAGCCGGCGACCAGTCGCCATCTCGCACACCCCGACCACAGCGATACACCCTAACCGAGATGGTCGCCAAAGATGTCGCGGAACACATCAATCCCGATCAATGCACCAAGTCCGAACTCGACGCCAGTGGTGTCGACAAGCTGAGCGATGCGAACGCAGCCGACTCACAGCAGTACGACATGGCCGTGGTGGATGAAATGTCGGCGGAGGAACGCCAGGTCTACGAACATGGCGTCACCAAGTTCAACCGCCTGGGCTGGAAACGGCTCACCGTGGTGCTGATTGTCGAGGCGATCGCGCTGGGCACCCTGTCGATGCCGTCGGCCTTTGCGACGCTCGGAATGATTGCGGGAGTGATCATTTCGGTAGGCGTGGGCCTTGTTGCCATCTACACCAGCTACATCATTGGCCAGGTCAAATTGGCCTATCCATTTATCGCCAACTATGCTGATGCGGGGGGCGTGATGATGGGCCGTTTTGGTTACGAGCTGGTGTATTGGATGCTGCTTTTGCAACTCCTCCTCCTGACCGGCTCGCACTGCCTGACGGGCACGATTGCCTTTTTTCAAATCACCCAGAGTGATATCTGTGCCATCATTTTCGCGGTGGTGTCTGCGGTGATCCTCCTGCTGTTGGCGATTCCGCCAAGTTTCACCGAAATGGCTATCCTAGGATATATCGACTTCGGCTCTATAATCGCGGCGGTGCTGATCACCCTGATTGGCACGGGGGTGAAGGCTTCCAATGCCGATGGTGGATTCGCCAGTGTCGCCTGGTCGGCCTACCCAAAGGAGGGCGTCACCTTCACCGAAGCTTTTGTTGCGATCACCAACATTGTCTTTGCGTATAGCTTTGCGCTATGCCAATTCTCTTTCATGGACGAAATGCACACGCCTGCGGACTTCGTCAAATCCGTTTGGACCTTGGGTGCAGCCGAGATCATCATCTATACCGTCACCGGGGCGGTGGGCTACGCTTTCATCGGCCCGGGCGTGCAGAGCCCGGCCTTATTATCAGCGGGCACGCTGCTGAGCAGGGTGGCCTTTGGCATTGCATTGCCCGTTATCTTCATCAGTGGCTCCATCAACACGGTGGTCTGCGGGCGACTGGTCCATGGCCGGATCTTTAAGAATTCGCCCACTCGTTTTATCAACACGCCGATGGGATGGGTGACCTGGGTCACTGCAATCGTCCTGGGAACCGTAATCGCCTGGATCCTCGCCGAGGTCATCCCTTTCTTCTCCGACTTATTATCGCTATCCTCGTCGCTGTTTATTTCCGGCTTTACCTTTTATATCCCAGCCCTGATGTGGTTCATGCTCCTCCGGAAGGGCAGTTGGCTTTCTCCTAAGAACCTCTTCCTGGGCGCGGTGAATGGGGTTATCCTGCTCATTGGGCTGGTCATTTTGGGTGCTGGCGCCTATTCCAGTGTCGATGATATCGTAAGTCTTCCTTGACGCCGCGCTGACCTTATTTGACAAGATGCTTACGAAGTAAAACAGCTCGATCAGTACAGACAAGGGACGGTTCACGGCGTGTTCTCGTGTTCGAAGCCCAGTAATAGTTGAGCAATACTGGTGCCGATAGATATGCACCAGCTCTCTTCTTCGGTCCCCGGCTCATTGCTTGACCATGGAGTATATAATCGTGGGCTCCTCATGACTGTGAATTCTGGGGCTAGCTTAAATAATGACCATTAGAAGTAACGTTAAAGGTTAGACGAGATACAGATTACGATCAATGAATAAAGTAAATATGCCTATCTCTACATGAATTGTGACATTGACCGGATTATGGGACGAGTATTGTAGGGTTACACTTCGGGAGTACGTAAGGTACCAAGAACCATGGACATATCCGGCCTCAACTCCGCATTCGTCCAGCGGATCGATCACCCGCCTGTCAATTTTATCTTCCGTCAACCTCTCGACAGACAAAGGGTTTCCTTTTGTATCTTAAAAATATGGATAATGAATGGGAGCTGGAAGAGGGAGTCCCTCAGGTTCAGGATCCCTTCATCCAGCAGTATCTCAAAGGCCGCGACTCTCTGATCGACCAGGAACGGAAGCAACGTCATGGTAGGCACTCCGTGCGACACTACTGCTGGGACGCTAACTGTATCCTTGACTAGATGCCAACCTTCGCAAATCCCTCTCCCCCATAGCAGCTCGAGCATGTCGAATCGTCGACAAAATCCGCGGTCGCGAACAGGCCCAGGTCTGGACGAACCACACCGTCCACAGATCCGATGAGATTCTCTTTCCAGGAGTCATGTTCCATCTGGCCCGGAACCGCATGGAGACAACGGATCTGTGGAAGATTGTCCATCGCATGCCCAAGGGCTCTCTTCTACACGCCCATCTGGACGCCATGTTTGATATCGATTTCCTGATCGACCTGGCCTTCTCCACACAGGGCATTCATGTGTGGGCCCCGCAGCCGATGCGTTCGCAGAAGGACTTTGACGAAGCGCCTTTTTTCTTCCAGTATGCGTCGCGTCCGGCAGATGAGAGACCGGCCATTTGGTCTGAGCACTACGAACCGTCTTCGTTAATAGATATCCACGCAGCTGCAGCTTCGTTTCCTAATGGAGGGGAGGCCGGATTTCGTAGTTGGGTGAGGACTCGATGCGTGCTGATGCCGGAGCATTCGTTCTACCATTACCATGGTGTCGATGCGATTTGGGATATCTTCCGACGGACTTTCCCCGTGGTCAATTCCTTACTCCAGTACGAGCCCATCCTGCGCGTGTGTCTGCGTCGGTTATTGGGCCAACTGGCGGCCGATGGGATTCGCTATGTGGATTTCAGAACGGCGTTGGTCTTCCAGTACCGGCGGGAGGGATGCGAGACCCCCGAAGATGGCTATTTCGAGTGGTTTCGGGTGTTCAAGGAGGAGATCGAGCGGTTTCAGTCGACAGAGGAAGGGGAGGGATTCTACGGAGCACGGATTATCTGGACGACTCTTCGCGGACTGTCCAACCGAGAGATTACAGACAGCATGAAACAGTGCATTGAAACTAAAAAGGCATTCCCGGATATCGTCTGTGGGTTTGACCTGGTCGGACAGGAGGACAAGGGAAGAACGCTGGTTGACCTCGTCCCCATCTTGTTCTGGTTCAGAAAGCGCTGCGTGGAAGAGGGGGTGGATGTGCCCTTCTTCTTCCATGCGGGCGAGTGTCTGGGTGACGGGAGCAGCACCGATCACAACCTGTTCGACGCCGTTCTGCTAGGGACCCGGAGAATAGGACATGCCGTCTCACTGTACAAACACCCCTTGCTCATGGAGCTTATCAAGGAAAAGCGCATCCTCATTGAGTGCTGTCCGATCTCCAACGAATTACTCAGACTCACCTCGACCATCCAAACCCACCCGCTACCGGCTCTGCTAGCCCGCGGGGTACCAGTCTCCCTCTGCAACGACGACCCAGCGATCCTCGGACACGGCAGGAACGGACTAACGCCCGACTTCTGGCAGGCCCTGCAGGGACTGGAAAACCTAGGTCTTACCGGTCTGGCGGTGATGGTGGAGAACTCAATCCGCTGGAGCTGCTATGAGGACCAGACCTCCAAAGAATGGGTAGCCGGTGTTCGCGATGGGATGCTGGGGGAGGGAGTCAAGGCCTCACGGTTACAAGACTGGTATAGGGATTTTGAGAAATTCTGCGAGTGGATTATCTTGGAGTTTGCGGAGGAGGATCTGGATGAGTGATTGCCTAGGGACCTTTACACTGGAGTAGAATAGTATAGTAATGATTTTGTGATACTGTGTTGAGGTACCTATATGTACTGGATTTTCCATAGTGCCTATGCTGAATCTATGCCTGTGATACACTACTACATCTCATCATACCAGCTACCGCAGCCACTACCACACTGCTGCTACAACAGAGGAGTCCCCCTGATACACTGTAAACCCCTCCATCGCGTGAGTTGTCGCCGTGTGATTTGTTCCACTTAGTCTACTTTCTATTCCCAGTCTTGCCTAGTTCGTGGTAGGCCACACTAGTCCCGCTGACTCATGATCTCGTGCGGTTGATCGACGCCCCGTTACCGAACGTCATCCTCTCTCTTTTCTCCCACTCACTCCCTACTACTTAATACTCTCTTTCTCTTCTTCTTTCCTTCATCTGCTTCATCTTCTCCAGGTTGATAGTGGCCGCAGTATAGATACTGCGATTGCGGTCTTTTTCATTAATCGCCGTTTATGCCATATTATGATACCCCCTCAATGACCTGACAACCTTGAATGAGCCCCGGTTGGCTCTTATCGCCCCCAAGATGGCCTACTTCTTGCCCTCCTTCTTCCAGAAGCGCTTGCTTCGATATGCACTCTCGCGCTTGGAGCTAGTCGATACAGAAGCGTTGGACTTGGATAGCTTGGGGATTCGTTGGGGACAGCGGAGTACGGTGGAATTGCGGGACATTGGGTTGAGATTAGAGGTGAGTCCCTCCACCCGAGGGGTAAGAGTCGACCCAGGTGCTTATATTCTGTTTCAGAAATTAGCAAATTTGCTACATCTTCCTCCGTCAAGTGAGTTGCTCAGCGCTCGCGCCCGGTTCCTTCAGATCACCGTTCCGGCCGATATCTACAGCAGCGGCATTATTTGTGAGGCGAGTGGGATCGAAGTCCATTTGAAGCTACATGCAGAGGACCCCCAAAATGAGCGGAAACCGTCGACTGCGGCCCAGGAGGCTGCCACCGATGATCAAATCCTTCCCACTCCGAACGATTTAGCCAAGTCGTTCTTACAGGAGGAGCCGGAGGAGGAGAAGGATGAGCTGCAGGCGGCTATTTCATCGCGGTCTCAGGTCCTCCAGCAAACAGCATCGACGACATCCTTGAGCGATGATGAGGATGAACTGGGGCTGGGAAATGAGAGCTTGTCACTACCGAGTTTCGTGGCGGCGTTTCTCAAGGGCGTCGCAGATCGGCTGCAGGTCAGGGTCAGCGATATTGCCATCCGTATTGATACAGAGATGAGGCAGGATGGACCGTCCAAAAAGCAGCCCGAAGAGACACCGGATCTGGTCACGGCGGTGCTGAGTGTGCGGGAAGTCAAGATGGATGGGGATTCTGAGACGTCTCCGGGGAAGCGACTGGTTTCGCTGTCTGATATGAACATGGCACTGGTGTCTGACCCCGTCGTCTTCTCAAATTATTCTCGATTTGCTGCTCCTCCATCTCCTGCTATGACCCAGTCGAAATCCAGCCAGCCTCCAAGTAGCAGAGCGCCTTCTCCACCGTTGAATTCATCAGACCACTACCCTGACCTGGCCATGACGCAGTCGACTATCTTCGAAAAACCACGGCGTGAGACCTCTGGGCCGGAAAAGACTCCGGAACCGGAACGCGCTGTGCCACAGATGGAACAGTCTGCATACACCCATGATGGCCGATTCTCGGACGCGGACTCGGAGGTCGGTAACAAAAGCGATGATTACCTTCAGGACTCGCAGAATCTCGCCGATGATGATGATGACGATGGAATATTGGATAATCCAGCATATTTAGACTCTGTGATTGACCTTCAAGCCGATGACGATGATATCGAAGGCTCAACGTATCCACTGTCTCGGGAAGAGCAAAGTCTCGTGGGTAGTGAGGGTACTCCTCGCCCTTCGAGCCCCCAGCTTTACCCGTCCCAGAGCATGCCAAGGGAGGGTGATCTAGGAGAGGCTGGAATAGGGAGTGATGAACGAGATTCTCTGCCTGGCAGCCGAATCCATCCCCAGGCCGATGAACGTGCGGATTTGCCGACAGATCCTCCTGGTCATCATGCTGAGGAGCCTCCGCGCGATGATGCAGATGCAGATAGACCGCGGTCGCGGTCTCGTACACCCACAGCGCCTTCTGAAGCTGGCAGCGTGGATTCGCATTCTGGATCGTCCAATGAGGAACTTTCAGAGTCGAAGATATTTGGTCACGAAGAGGCACAGAGCATGTATATGAGTGCTTTCAGCGAGTGGTCCGCCTCAAAGAGCTTTAGGCCTACGATGCCCGGGGCCTGGGATTTCTCTGAGTCAGCTGATCTAGCAGATCGCAATGCTCGAGTATCGTCCCCAAGGGTGGAGGAACAGGAGGACTCTGCTTCCACGCCAAAGCTCACCGGCAAGTCAGAACCGTTAGTCTTGCAAGAGCAAGAGCAAAGCTTTCACGAGAGATCTCTTGGACCAGGCTCCGAACAAAGCGAAAGGGAACCCGAACCCAGCCAATCCGTATCGGATCTGAATAAGTTTACAGGAGTAGCGAAGAGATTTTTCAGCGTTGATAAAGTTCTCCTATGGCTCCCCTCGGCTGATCGGGCCAGAGAAGAGTCTCAGGATATCTCACCAAAGCCTCACAGAAGAACCAGCGTCGACTTGAACGACTCTACCGCCCACTTGCAGGAATCTAGAGACGAAGATGATCTGCTCACGTCCGGGATTTACGCTTCCACACGGCTTCGCAGCGATTCTGCCGGCACCTCGTTTCGCCCTCGAAACACCGAAACGAATACACAACGTCACACACGGGAGCAGCGCTCTGATGTGCATGATAAGCATGCGATTGCGGTCGAGGTGCTTTCAGTGGAAGTGCAATTCGACATAGCCACCGGGTGGCTACTCGCTAAGATGGGCCAGAGGGTCATTCAAGCTTTCGGTGGTAGTGATGAGGAACAGACCCCACATCCTCGCAAAAAGGGTCGTCCTTCGCGGGGACCGCAGGGCAGACAAGCCGTTAGGTTCTCACTTAATAAGCTGTCAATGAAGTTCGTTGAGCATCTACATGGAAAAGCATATCCTGTCGACAAGTCTGAGCCGCTTTCTTCGTCGCCGCCTTTCGGCTCTTCTATTGAAGATATCGTCCTCCAGGTTACGGCATCTGGCTTACAGGCTCACCTCGCAACGGAGCGCAAGACTACGGATATCCGTCTCGGTGTTTCTAAATTCGGCTTGGGATTCGCTTCTGAGAGTCTGATTTCTTTTGACGAAGGCTTGAAGATGCGAGAGTCCACAAGAGATATTTTGGCTCCAACACATGGAGACATTTCATTCTCTCTGAGCAAGTCTCCCGAGGCCGCGAGAGTAAATCTGACAACGCTACCTCTCCAGGTAAATTTCAGTATCCAGCGGCTGGAAGAGGTCTTGGGTTTCCTTGGTGGTTTGAGCACTATTTTGGAGCTGGGGAGCTCTATCTCTTCGGTTTCCACCGTCAAGGGTGCCAAACCAGAACCGCCTAAAAAGCCTCGTGGGGTGCATTTCGAGGCAGCCCCTCCACCTGCTAGTGTGCAGCCCGACGACTCTATACCATGGAAGGTGAATGCGCGAGTGGGTGGTATTGTCCTCGACGTTATCAGTGAAAGCCACTACCTCAAATTGAGAACCACAGCTCTCAAGGTAGTCAGTAGATGCGAGGGAATCGGGATGCAAGTTGACAAGGCGAAATTGAGCGGGCCCTTCACACTCAACAACAGTATCCAGAAAGCTCCAGCAAAGGTCAGCCTGAGTAACATCAGGGTTGAATATTTGTTGACGCCCAAGGAAGTTGATCTGGATCGTTTGCTGGCGTTGATAACCCCGTCCAAGGACAAGTATGATGAGGATGACGATATCATGCTGGACACGCTTTTTCGACAGCGGAGGCAGGGTTCTGTATTGCGCGCGACTGTTGCTGGGGCGAAGATCGATATATCTCGACCCGGTGATCTCGACTCGATATCGCAACTGGGGAATGAATTGAGCAGGATTTCCAGCGTTGCCAAGTACCTCCCGGAGGACGACCGCCCAGGGCTACTCACCCTGGTCTTGGTCAGGGATCTGGAAAGTCGGGTTCACGTTGGCGGACAGGTTGGGGATATATCTGCGCATCTTCGAAATACGGAAACCGCGTATATCAGTATCCCGTCACTCGTTGCTGCTCAGGTTGGGACGATAGCTGTCGTTCGGAACGATGAGGAAGAGCTCCTCGGGCAAGCATTGCCATTGAATAAGGAGCAGAGCCCGGATCATACACCACTCCCGGTGCTCATGGCACGGTTCATTGCCGATGAGATGGAGCCTGCTGTGAAGATCAAATTACATAATCTTCGGGCAGAGTACACGATTCCGTCGATAATGGCGTTCCTTGGACTCAATGATGAAATGACCCGCGCCGACGTTGCTAGTAACATGGCGAACTCCGTGGCGAATTTCGCCGAGGGTCCGTCTCCCGAGCAGGTGGGAAGAGGACGCCGCATGTCTGAGGAGAAGAATTCTTCGATAGGTTCTAGTCCTCAAGAGCCGGTGAAGCCCATGCGGCTGGCAGTTGATATGCGGGACTGTATTATCGGGCTTAACCCTCGGAACTCGCCGGCACGAGGCCTTGCGGTTCTTACGAATGCCAAATTTTCGGGAACCATCCACGACCCCGAATCGTCCGAGGCGAAATTGGATCTCAGGAAAGCGTCTGTGATGGTCATCGATGAAGTGCAGAATGTGGGGTATGCGGAGAACGTACATCAGACCCAATCCACCGTCCCGCAGAGCAATCAGGTCCAGTCTCTCATCGACATGGGGTACGTGCCCGTCTCGTCGATATCAGCGGCGACGGCTACGGTCCGGTTACTGCACTCGGGCGACGACGGCACGAAGTCACTTGATGTGGAGTTGAGGGACGATCTGTTGATTCTTGAGACATGTGCCGATTCGACACAGACGCTGATTAGCATTGTCAACGGACTTCAGCCCCCTATCCCGCAGAGTGATGCGGTCAAATACCGGACGGAAGTCATGCCAATTCAGGATATGTTGGCATCGTTCTCAGGAGATGCCTTCACGGCTGACCCGGTGTCTGATTCGGAAGGGTCCCCTGAGGCTCCTATGCACGCTGAAGATGAATCAGGTGGGATAGAGGATGAGCTCGAATACGTGAGCGATTTCTATCCGGCTAAGCCAGGGGCTCGTGATGATAATTTTGTCGGAATGTCTAGCTCACAGACTGCCGCTTCTGAGTCCAACGATCTGCTCGATAGCTTTCACTCGCAGTATCAGATTTCATCGAGCTTCTCGGATCTTGACTTCCAGAGTGATCATTTTGCAAAGCAGTCCGCGGTTGGGGGCACGGCGCACCGATGGGACTCGACCCAGAATACGTATGGACTATCCAATGATTCGAAGGTTCATCGGAGTCCGATGCGGATCAGGGTCCGTGACGCCCATGTTATCTGGAACCTGTTTGATGGGTACGACTGGCAGCGAACGCGTGACACGATCTCCAAGGCCGTGAAGGATGTGGAGAAGAAAGCTTCGGAGCGGCGTGGGAGAGCGGGTGGCGGTAGTCGGATGTCGCCGGGCCTTGATGAGGAGGAGGAGTCGGTGATTGGTGACTGTCTCTTCAATTCGATCTACATAGGCATTCCGGCCAACAAGGACCCGCGGGACATTCGGAACGATATTAATCGGAATATCGATGATCTTGTCAGCGAGACAGGTAGCTATGCCACTACGACCACCGTGACAGGGAATACGTCACGACCGAGCCACTCGCCCTCATTACGGGGGAAGAAGCTACGCCTGTCGCGAAGCAAGTATCACAAGATGACGTTTGAATTGAAGGGGATCTGTGCGGACTTCGTCGTCTTCCCGCCTGACTCCGAAGAAACGCAGAGCTCGCTGGACGTGCGCGTCAACGACCTGGAGATTTTCGACCACGTGGCGACGTCAACATGGAAGAAATTCGCAACGTACATGCACGAAGCTGGCGAGAAGGAGAGCGGGACGAGCATGATTCATCTGGAGATCTTGACGGTGAAGCCCGTGCCCGAGCTAGCTGCGTCAGAGATCGTCTTGAAAGCCACCATTCTTCCGGTTCGACTGCACGTGGATCAAGACGCGTTGGACTTTTTGTGCCGGTTCTTCGAGTTCAGGGATGGATCGGAACCCACGCCGCCGTCCCCGGGCGAGGTTCCGTTCCTGCAGCGGGCTGAAGTCAACTCGGTGCCTGTCAAATTGGACTTCAAACCTAAGCGCGTTGACTACGCGGGTCTCAGGTCCGGGCGTACGACTGAATTCATGAACTTTTTTGTCCTGGACAACGCAGACATGGTTCTTCGCCATGTTATTATCTACGGCATCTCGGGTTTCGACAAGCTGGGTCAAACCCTCAATGATATCTGGATGCCCGACGTGAAACGCAACCAACTTCCTGGCGTGCTGGCAGGTCTCGCACCAATTCGCTCTCTCGTCAATGTTGGTGGCGGCGTGAAGGACCTAGTTGTAGTGCCAATGCGCGAGTACCAGAAAGATGGCCGGATCGTCCGCAGCATTCAGCGCGGAGCCATTTCCTTCGCCAAGACAACCTCCAATGAACTGGTCAAATTAGGCGCCAAGCTCGCCATCGGTACGCAAACCGTCCTACAGGGCGCAGAGGATCTTCTTTCCGCCCCTACCACGACCGTTCAAACATCAGCCACCTCGACAGCGGCGGCGGCAGCAACAACGGACCTTGCATCCCCAACTTCGGCCTTTTCAGCTGCAGGAGCGGCAGGGCTGAACGAAGAGGACCTCCTCGACGAAGAAGAGGCTAAGAAGATCTCCCTGTACGCAGACCAACCCGTCGGCGTTGTCCAGGGTCTCCGCGGCGCATTTACCGGTCTCGAGCGCGATCTGCTCCTCACACGAGACGCCATCGTCGCGGTTCCCGGTGAGGTCGTGGACAGCGGAAGCCCAAAGGCGCTGCGCGGGCTGTGTGGAAGCGCGCGCCGACGGTCGTGCTCAGACCGGCTATTGGTGTTTCCAAGGCGGTTGGGCAGACATTGTTGGGGGCTGGGAATACGTTGGATCCAGCGAATCGACGGAGGATGGAAGATGTAAGTCTCATTTCTTATATATTGGTTGTTGGTCCGTGCTAATGGTTTGCAGAAATATAAACGGCATTGAATCGGATGCTTGGGACTGACACTTTTGTCTTTGTGATCGCTATCTTTCTTCTTTCTTTTATTGAATAATGGCTTTTGACCTTTTCGCTTGGTACATAATACACCCCTACTTGACACGAGATGGACGACTTTCTTCTTTTCTTACTGGCTTTAGCCACATGACACGACCATGACAACGACTGACGATATAACTTTCTTCTTTTGCTCAATAAACCTTGACTACCAGACAAAGTTTTCTGCATATTTTTCTGTTTCCCTTTTCCTTCGTGCATACAGGGTGTTTTGGACATTCGACTTTACTGCCTCTTCATCGTGTCTGTCTTTTTGGGAGTTTGTCTTGCCTTGTTTCTTCTTGTTTCTTCTTGTTTCTTTTCTTGTTTAGGGTATATCAAATCGTGTTATTTTGAGTTGGAATATTATAAGATTACAGGTAGAATGCGTCATCAATAAACGAACAGTCTGACATTTCCCAGCCCTAAACATCCTGAATACAGCATATGAACTGACCGTGAGGAGCAACTACTACTCAATAGGGCTCATATTCCTGCGCCAACAGTAGCTGTAACCGGCTCAGCATTAGCCACCACGACTGTAACCATTGGCGCGCCATAACAAACAGACATTAAAAGCCGAATGTAGGGTTCTAGAGACCGTAGCGTTATTAACTTCCATACCATGCTTTGTACCAGTCCGGCAATTCTTTACAGACTCTATCTATTTCTGTAGGCTGTCTGATTCCACGGTCCCATTGTCGACGTTGGTTTTGCTGACGAAGAGGACGCTGGAATCGGGGGTATTGTTCAATGGCTGGGATTTCCCGCGGGGGAATGTATGTTAGTGGAGTCTTCACTCACGGTCTGCAGGAGGTACGCACGAAGAACATCTGTCTGGTGAGGATTGGTTGGACGCTGCTGCCGGCGTATATTACGAAGTGGTCAGAAAGGCTCTCTCGGAGACGTGGATGTTGGCATGCCGGCCAAGGGGGGAAGACAGCAGAGTATGACTTGAACTCATAGATCTCGATGTATATATAAGTTAATGGTGAGCAAAGAGCACCCATGGCACTGTACAATCCAGCCCTGTGAGCGGGAGGCCACTGCAATAGCCACCTCGCCCGCCGCGCACCACCACCACCACCAAGTCAGGCTACGGTGCCATCATCGTATCCGCTTCGACTCCTCTCGCCGCCCGCTCGAGGCCATTGTTCTGGCTGAGAGCTTTGGAGGCGGTCTCGTCGCGGGAGATCATGTGGACGTGCGCGGCAGGGTCCAGCCCAAGGCGCGACTAGCACTGCTTCATGCAGGGTAAGTAGTACGAAAGTCTACAAAGTGCCATCCAGGGAAAGCTGCACAGAGCAATACCTTACCGCGACGGTCGATGATGCCGGATCCTGTACAGCCATTCAAGGGGTGTTCGTATAAGCAGAGCAATGCGTCCTATTCTACGTGCATCCGCTGTAATCCAGCCTGCTACTGTTGGACTGGGGTATCTGCCAGCCGGGCAGGGCAGCACGGGGGGAAGCCTGGGGGCTGTATTTCTTTTTCAATGGCGGGGACGCAATGAAGTGTGGTTGGTCCCTGGCGGGCGACAACAATAACAATAAACAATGGCGCGCGGGCTAAGAAGCTCCTGCTGCGCGATAACATCATTTGAGACGATGATGATCTGGCGCCGGTGGAGCACACCTGTACCGCGACGCCATGGATGATCTGGGGGATTCTGGCACGGCAGTTCTTGCAGGAACTGTCGTGTCTGCCACGCATCCGGGAGAAGCCCAACCACCGGAAATGGCAGGCTGACTGGCCTGAAGCGCAGCCTCAATCTGCGGGTTCGTGATGGTACAGTTTGGGGCCAAAGAGGTGGACGGAGGGAGATGCTAGTCAGCGAAGGCACCATCGGATGGCCTAGCTTGTCATGTCTACAATACGGGTCTTGTCTTCTATTTTCCGGGGCTTGTATAGCTTGGTGGCGGTGAAAGGCAGAAACGACCATCACCGATGAATACAATTTACCAGCAAGATGCGATTGAAACATGTTCCTTGCAGTTGGCGACTAGAGCCCAGCGATCCAGAGGAACAGAACAGCGATCCAGAGGGACAGAACAAGCTCTCGACCAGTCCTACGCCTGGAGATCATCCCGCTTCCAAGGCGTTTCAGGTTGGGGGCGCAAAGAGGGCAGCCGGCAGTGTTATTGGGCCACGTTAGAAGGCAGAAGAGCCGCTGCAGGTCAAGTGGATGCATCACGGTGGTTTATTTTTACTCGTTTCCTTCCTCTGGGCTCGAAACATTGTTTCCCGTCTCTTTTATATTCGGTTCCGTCGCGTTGTGGTCGCTGTATTGTGCTCTTGTCTTGTTGGTCCCATACTTGAACTATATCGGTCCAACCATACTATATCAGACAAACAATCTCCCGGCCACACCAATAATATATGGAGCACAGCAACTATACAACGATCCGTCGTTCTGTGCCAATCATTCATCCTTCTGATATTTCAGCCGGCCGCTCCCTTCCTGTCGTTCGCTGGAAATGCCCGGGTCGTGACTTCATAACATAACAGTTTCTTTCAGCACAAACTTAATTCTCTTTCCAGTGGCCACAAGAACAATGGATCCCTCGATTTCCTCGGTCTCCTCGGACCTCAGCGTGTTGAGCCATACTCCACGGTGCCTGTCCCTGTCCCATCATCGACATCATCCATACTATCCTCTCGAGGAGTACATGGACTCAGACACAGACCCGGACACCGATCTGAATGTGGCAGATATGCGTCACTCCGGCACCCTCTCGCTCCACCATTATCGCAAAACCCTTGGTTCAGAAACTGACAGCTGTGTCGTGCTTGGGGTCCATGGGAGAAAGAAGCTGCTCCGGCGGAAGAATGGCGCCTCGAACCTCCAGACCCCGTCTGTATCAGCGACGTCGAGTCCGCCGCCGCTGTCGCCGTCTTACTCGATGACTATGAGCGTTACATCGCAGCCCAGTGAGGTTGATCAGGACGGTTTCGGTTTCTGTATGTTGTTCTGAAATCTCACGCGTGTTTTTGTTGCATGTCGTACTGATGAAGTGATCAGTGTCGGGAGCGTCAAGCCCGCAGAATACTTCGGAATATGCAATTCCATGGCGGATTTCCAATCGCCTCGTATGTCCTTTTTCTACTGTCGAGATATCATGGAGGACGCATTGCTAAGAACGCAGAATACCTTCCGCGACAGACTGCGCAAACCCTCGTCTTCCATCCCACCCCATCAACCCTGCAGCCCCGGCCCCAGCCACAGCAAAGCCCGTTCAGACTCCATGCTCCTCGATGTTAGGCGCCCCAAAGCCACCATGGTTCACCACGGCACCTCCTTCGAGATTCTCAACCCCCATGAATCGCTCAACTTTGCACGCATTGTCTCGTACATCGAGGATGTGGATTACTCACCGCGGTCGTCGTCCGAGCATCAGCGGGAGTCATTGTCGTTTTTGTCGGAGAGCACGGACGGGAGTGAGACTGTTGGTGCTATTATGGAGACAGCAACAGTGAGTAGTAGCAGGAGCGCAAGTCCAGCGGCGACAGTAGAAGAAGATGGATGCCAACGAACACACTCCGATCTCGTTGGCGACGCTGCGCATGTTCCCTTGCCATCAATCTCAGAGCGCTTAGCAACGAGTCCCGTCGAGCCTTCTCGGATCTCGCTTGATGCTCCGGATCGATCAGATATCCTAGCCTCTGGTCCTAGTGACATCGGCGAACCGGGGCCGATTTTCGAAGATGGATCTTCATCTTCGTCGTCCACGAAGCAAGAGCGGGATGGCACTACAGCCTGCCCTTCTTCTTATTATCCGCTCGGCAACCGGAGTGTCCAGCCTACGCCAGAGACGGAGATTAGGGCTCGGCCGGAGTCCAGATTGAAAAAACGGCCGTTTACTCGCTTGCGAGGGATTGTCCGCGGGTTAGCATTTCTGCGACGGAGGCAGAATTGATTCCTTATGCTGTATGCTTTTGTTTTTGGTAGCGTTTATGTATATACCCTCTATGCCATTCTGACGTATGTTTTACCGTTATAATGCTTCGTTGAGTCGACTACAAACCACCAACCCTGTAGAGCAGGGAAGATGACCACAACCCTAGACTAGCCATAATCAAATCTTAGAACCTCTCCAACGCCCTCGCCCAGAGCCATCCTCTTAGCCAGCTGCTCCTCTGGCCTGGGCGCTGTGACATCCAATTTTCTAGGGGTTCAGCTGGCAGATGGAGTGGAGGTTTCGGAGGCATGCTGGGGGAGGCTGGATGTGCTGGTTTGTAATGGAGCGGTTAGTCGGAGTCGGACGGTGGAAGGGTTTGAGATGCAATTCGGGGTGAATCGTTTAATCGTGATGGCTGCTGAGGACAGTAAGAATGGATTGGGGGAAAGATACTTAAATGGTTGTAGAGGGCGACCTGGTGTGTGGGAATAATTCGGTTCAATAGAAAGTATAGGATACAGTCCAACAGGGTATCTTCTAATATATGTACACGAAGTGAAACGAACAGATAATAGATCTAGATCTAGATCAAATCAAAGCGCTCTCTCAAGCATCGACGCCAACGCTGCACTAACCAAACTTTTACGTCGAAGACCCTGCTCGCTCTTCTTGCGCAGTTCCCGACTCGACGGGTAATACCCCTTGTCAATCCGATGCGACAACGCCCCCGAACTACTCTTGCGTCTCCCTCGATACGCCGCGTGGTCTGCCGACGAGCTCTCCCCGAGCCCCAGTCCAGATCCCGACGACCCATGCGCCGGCCTAGACCGGCTACGGTGCCTCGTAGCCGCCCGTCGTCGGGGAGACCGCCGTGGTGGCAATGAACTGGGATGCCAGTCGTCCGGACCAGCGTAGGCGTCCATGGGGGAGGATTCGTCATCGTCTGCGGAGAAGATCGTGCGGCGGAGCTCCTCGATGTCTGTTGGGTTGCACTGCAGGCGCGAGATCTGCTGACGTTGGGTGCGGATATTCAGAGCCTCTTGGCTCCGGCTGGCGTTGGCATCACCGGGTAGTACCGACGCGGGAGTCAAAAAGGGAGACGGCGAACAAAGCGAAGGCAAAGATTCACAATCTGCATCGACATCGACATCGACATCGGCATCGCCCTCGCCATCATCATCGTCGTCGTGGTCCGTATCCGGCGGCGTCAGGACATATCCCGGAAATCTCCTCGACCCCGATCCAGGTACCAGTTCCGGAACCGAACGAGGCGACAGGCACCCATCCTCCTGCTTCTGTTTCTGCCGCTGAACCTGCGGGTTGTTCACATTCACGTTGATGCCCGACGCATCCTCCGCGGGCTGCCGGAGCGTATGCTCGTGAAGCTTCCTCGTCAACGTCCCGATCGATAACCGCCGGTGGTCGTACGCGAAGGGCACAGATGTCGGGGGCAGGTGAGAATAAGCATGAGCGTGCGGATGGCGAAGCTGGACTGAACGGGGGAGTCTCTGGGAGGGCTGAGGCGACGGACAACGCGAGGACAGTGGAGAGATCAGAGTGCTGTCGGGATCCAGCATGAGGCTGTCATCGCTGTCGAGATCCGAGTCGAGGGTGAGACGCGGAGGCCGGGAGGACGAGAAGGAGAAGTCTTCGAACATGGCGCCGGTTGAATGCTGTCTTGGTATATAAGAATGTTGTTGTTAAAACGAGCGAAATCCCGGAGTTGCTATGCAATGCAGTATAAAAAGAGGTTCAAAATGTGGACATGAAGGGCCGCAGTAGAATCAAACAGCAGTATAAAAAAACCCCTAGATCAAGCGGAAACGAGCGTAAAAGAAAAGAAAAAAGGGAAAAAAAGAAAAAAAGAGGCAAAAAGTAGCAGATTTTTCAAAATGTGGACTTTTTCCCGAGAGGAACCAAATGAACGGAGTTTGGATTACATTTTATTCGGTACAAAATGCATGTATAAAAAAGCACCCGGAAATGAACCAAAAGATGGAAAAACGAAAGAGAAATAAAGATACTCGTCTCCTTTTCCTCTCCGGTTCTGCTGCCCTTTTTTTATAGTGCTCGCAGCAGTCGATTCCATTTATCTATCACGATGGTCGAGCCAGCAGCATCTCCGTGCACTGACTTCTGCTCAGGGGCGATTCAGGAGAGTCAGAGGAGGAGCCCGTACATGATGCCGTAGGTCCCGGAGGGGGAATAACGAGAAGAAAAGCAAGGCTGCAGATGTTTCCATCATGACTTGACTGCTTGGCTTCATTTACTGAGTCCGGTATCCGGCGTCACAGCGTTGAAACGTTTATCTTGGCTTAATAACGGTGCCGGGCATGGCGTTTATGATGCATCAACTTATGTCTCTCTGTTATTATTGTCGCCTTCAAGACATAGTTGGTGGTGTTATAGCGCTGTTATGATGAGGCTTTGCGTTGTCCCGGACTGGACTGGACTCATGGAGGCTGAACCGGACGAAGACTCAGTAGCAATGAATCAATCTGGCCTAGTGATGACAAACGCTGTCCGTGGACTGAAAGCAGGATGCCTTCTATCCCAGCCCATGCACCATCGCCTTTCGATCAGGCTCGGGGAAGTGGCAACAAGAGGGACATACACGGTGCATGTCTCCAGAGACCAATATTGTGTGTGTAAGTATGCTGCGGCTGCAGGGCATATAGCCTCTGGCTGGCATTGGGACTAGCTCGATTGAGGTCGTTCGTGGAAGGCTTTGGATGCCATTGGTCTAGATACTTGGTGCGGGTGATTTAGTGAAGGAAGATGGATGGGCTAGGGAGGCGATACAGCCCTAGATATCCGGCAGCACGGTTCTTCCTGGATGCCCCTCTAGCTAGTCCAATTCGATAATGCAGACACAGTGGGAAAATTATGAGAAAGAGGGATATCATGAGCAATGTGAAGTGAATGCAGGACAGGCTGGACAACAAGTTACTGGCATAGTAGTCTACGTTGTAAACAGTAAAGACGTGAAGCCTCAAGACTGGGGTATATTGATTTCGTTCCCACAAGACAAATTCCTTCTATTCGGACTGCCATAGATTGGAGTACATCCACCACCTGACATGACACGACCATGACCAACCACAAGCAATCCCACTCCGTTATTCATCCGTCAAGACAGGTAGATAGAAAAGAAAACTTTTTGGTCCATTTATCCTTGTCAATTAATTTACTCGTCAACAACGGTGGTCTGGAGACCCTTGGGCTCCTTGACGTTGACGGCCTGCACGTAGGAGTAGAGCTTCTCCTTGGCGCCCTCCTCATCGTTACGCTTACGCGAGATGCGCACGCGCAGACGGAACGGGACACCCTTGATACCGGATTCCCAGACCTTCTTGTTCAACTGGGGGTCGAGACGGACGTCCTTGGTGCCCTGGATGAGAGAAGGGGCGGTTAGCCGGGGGACAATGTAAACGGCTCCAGGAGAAAACGGGGGGGGGGGGCTTACCATAGAGTGCTCAGCAAAGGCGCGGACTTCCTTGATAGCACGGGGAGCGCGCTTCTTGAAAGTAACACCGTGGCACTATAGTTATCACAAAAAAAGGAGAAATCAGTCTTCCGCCCGAATGCCATCTTTTTGTAAAAAATTCATGTGAAAAATTTGCAGATTTTTGCTTGGGCCATAGAGGTGGACTTCATCAAACTAATTCTTCTTTTTTTGGTGGTGCAGTTTCCTGCTCCAGTGAGAGAGATCTGTCTTTCCATCCCTTTCCTTTTTCAGGAAAAAGATGTATTTGTTATTCGCCTCGAATTGGTTCCTCATGTTGCATTCATTCCCCAACGTCGAGTAGAATAATAAAAAAGAAAGAAAGCGTGTTCCTCCCACGGGGGATTCCGTTCTCCGTCCATGCCTCCGGATCATGCCTTGTCGCAAGGCCTTTTTTTCTTTCGCAGCAAAGCGCTGTCCAGCGATGCAAATACATAAAGGGATGCTTTCTGTTCAACGTACTCTCTTGTGCAGGTTGATGGTGTACTCGCGGGTGACAACGTCGGCAATGGCCGAACGGGTCTTCTTGCCGGTGGTCTTGACGTTGCTGGACATTTTCTTCGAATTTGTTAGCCTCGCAGACAAAACAAAGATCTCGCAAGTCACAGGTATAAGAAATACTAACTGAAGGGTGACAAGGCGTCTCTCGTTGGCGAAGTGGTGGTCGTCGACGGTCGAGGAGAAGAATTTCGGAGTGATTTTTGGTGGTCGAAATTGCGGCGTTTCTGTGGGCCTCGCTTAAGAGTCACGTGAGCGCCAGCTACGGAATTGAGGATAATGAAGATGCAGGAGATAATTATAGTTCGGGAATGCGAGAATTAATGCAGTCGTTATTCATGGATTCAGTCCATAGCAGACATTAGAGATATGAATACAATCCAACACTTAACGGACGACTATGCTTCGTTGGCACTCACGTCCGGATACAAGTCAAACCGCCGCTGGGTATAGATGGGAATGCTCTTCCGGATGCCCTCGATGGTCTCATTATCCAAATCCGCGTAAAGGATCACCTCCTTCTCCTCCGCCTCGGTCAGGATCTCTGCGCTAGGATTCGTGATCAGACTGTGTCCGTACGCAAGATAAGTGGCCTCCAGGTCCCGCGCCGGACTACACATCGCCACATACACCTGGTTGTCCACGGCGCGAGCCCGCGCCAACAACGACCAGTGCAACGGTCCGGTTGTCATGTTGAACGCCCCCGGGTAGACGAGCAAGAACGCCCCCTTACGCGCGGCTATCGTCGCCGCCTCGGGGAAGCGGATATCGTAGCAGATGGACAACCCGATTTTGCCGTATTCCGGGAGGTCGACGATGGTGAGTTGATTGCCGGGGTGGAGGACTTCGCTTTCCTTGAAGGTGATCTTGCCTGGGATGTCGATGTCGAACAGGTGGGTTTTGCGGTGCGAGCCGATCAGCGACCCCGACGGCGAGAACACCAACGACGTGTTGTAGAATTTATTGGTGCTTGTGTCTAGCTCGGGAATACTGCCCCCGACCAGGTACGCTTTGGCTTCTGCGGCGATGGACGAGAGCGAGTGGAAGGAGGGCGATTGTTCGCGGGACGGTGGCGAGGGGAGAAGCGTTTCAGCATATTTGGGGAAGTATTGTGTGCCATAGGGCGAGTTGAAGCATTCAGGCAGCACGATGAGCGACGCGCCGGCCTTTGCGGCCTCGAGGACCTTGCTGCGCGCATTCGAGAGATTGGCTGCTTTGTCGGCGCCTAGTGTTATCAGCACCGAGTTCGGGGTATAGGCGGAGGCAGTAGAAATGGCTTACCGCACGCGAGCTGCACGAGGGCAAGCTTCAACGGTTTCCTCAGTAAAGACGCCATCATTCCAAGTCAGTCGCAATGCCAGGAGTGATTGTTGGTGAAAGGATGTTAGAAATCCGGAGCAATGCGGGGATTATTTATTCTCATCGGGAAATTCCCCAATATACTCCGTATAACCAAAACACGTCTCGCAGTTGACAACGACAACAGGATGGCCCGCAAGAGCAAGGAAATCCTCGGAAAATTAAGATCATTAATCCGCGACCACCAACACAAGCTATCCAAGCTCATCAGTGCCGCTCCGTTTGGATTGTTGTCACGAGAACTAACTGACACAGTGGCGTCTTAAGGCTCGCCGACTTCTGCGAGCCACGCCTGATATGCAAAGCCCTATCTCAGGAGACACTCTGTGTTCTGGAGGACTTATCGCCAAATTCTTTGGGCATATCTGTCCCTTGATTTATGGTACTCGCAGTTGGATTGTCAGGCATCAAGCCATGGCAGTAGACATCTACGGAGTGACTCAAGCGAGGAGTAACTAAGCTTAAACAACCCTATTTATTTATTAAGAAGGGAAAATTCACGCACGCTATGCTAACTAAAGGGCGCCCCTTTCTGAGTTCTGATCAGACAACAAGACAAAGACAACAACAATGACACGAGAACGACGACGACGATGACGGATAATGGTGGGTCTCCAAAAATGCATACATGCTGCCTGTGAGAAGGAGCAACACAACAATCAAGTTACATACATACCAACATAAGGTAGGATGTGGTGGAGTCAAAGCAAAGTAATTCCAAATGCAGTATGGTATGGTATGAAGGGGAGCAAAGTAAAGAAAAGAGAAATCAACAAGAGCTTCAGCTGAACAATCCAAGATCGCCCGATCTCTTTCAAATTAGACAAAGAAATATAGGAAGACAGGACCCAGAAGAGAAAATAAGGGATCGGGGATGACCACAAGTACAAGAAAACAAGGGAAACAACAAAGGCGACAGATAGGTCCCGTTGGAGGCGGCAGAGTTGACATTCGAGTCTGCTCCTCGTCAAGAGTCGAAAAAAAGGATCCGTGATACATCAGATGATCAAATAGTAGTATTCGTAAGGAACCATGCCGACTTGGAAGCAATAGGCTCACGTTTTTGCCTCTTCCATCGTAGACCCAAGACGTTCAACGTCTTCCTTTTTAACTCGAACGGCCCACTGCTCCAAGCTGCCATCGGCCTGGGGAACCGTAAACTGTACGCTGGTTCCGTTGACGCTGTAATTGATTTGCTTCATCAGGATGGCGTTCAAGACCACCTTGCCACTAGGGTCAGCTCGAAGGAGAACACGGGAGCGAGACGTGTCGCGGTTCTTCAAAATTCGAATGAAACCAACTCCTTGACTATCCCATCCCTCCTTGGGCTTGAGCTTCAATCCACGAGCACGCGTCTCCAACAGGCAGTCTTCATTCTCTTCGCCCGCACCGCTACGAGCCAAGTCAACTTGGGGCAAGGCTTCTGATGCTTCCCCATCAGCTGGCTCGTTGGCCCCGCTATCAGGCGCAGAGGTGCCGCTGGTGTTGGCTGAGGTAGGCGCAGAGGAGAACACAGACGAAGACTGCTGCGAAGGAGCACCAAATGAGAATCCAAGGCTCGGCTGAGAGCCGGAGGTACTTGATGCCGAGCCTGCAGGGGGTGCTCCGAACAAAGCAGAGAAAGGCTTCGGTGCCTCAGCGCCTGTAGAAGTTCCGCTTCCCAATTCCGACTTGGGTGTGTCTGTTGAGAACTTAATAGGCGAATTCATCTTCCAAGTACGGTCGTTGGACGGTTTAATCGCGCTTGAGGTGGCACCGAAGATAGATCCAGTGCTGCCACTAGAAGTCGCAAGACCAGTGGAGCCAAACGAACCGCTGCCGGAGCCAAAGAGGCCGGTCGACCCACTGGTGGAAGTGGTCGATTGGAAGAGGCCAGAGCCCGATGGCGGTGCGGGTTTGGGGGTACTGAAAATCGAAGCAAAAGGGTTCGTTTTACCGGCAGAGGAGTCGCCTCCGTCTTCGCTCTTCGATTTGTCCTCACCATCCTGCTGGACAGGACCGAACATGCTGCGACCCGCCGACGAGTTAGGTGTCGCTGGAGCAGTATCCGATCCAGAAGTCGAGTCTGCGCCCGTAGCAGGCTTGGCAGCTTTCTTGGACTTTTCAAGAGCTTTACCAAAGTCACCGTCCTCGCTGCTGTCGTTCGCGGCGGACTCCGCACTAGTCGTCGCGGCCCTAGGTTCCGGTTCGTCCCCAGCAGCGGAGGCCTCATCGGTATCGCCATCGTTTTCTTCCACTTCAGTGGGAGTTGCAGAAAGATGACCGAAAATGTTACTCGACTTCTCAGGTGACTGGAGCTTCTTATCGAAAACCGACGCACTGGTGGCTAAAGAAGCATCAGACGCAGCGGGTTCTTCAGCCTTCTCTTCGGCCTTCTCTGCGGAGCCCTCAGCGCTAGATCCATCCTCGAAGACAAATCCCTTTCCGGGTACGAACTTAGCGCGTTTCTGCGTCTGAGAGGCAAGCTCTTCGCGTTTCTGTCGCTGCTTTTCAGCGTCCTTGCGTTCCCATTCGGCCTCATCATCTTCTTCCGAATCGTAGTCTTCTTCTTTTCGCTTCTCCTTCTCCTTCTCGGCATGCTTGTCTGCTTGTGTCTTGAATTGAGCGAAGAAATTCGTGCCGCCACCGCCGCCACCGCCAAATTTAGGAATCGCGAACGGTGCAGCGGTTCCCGCATCTCCGTTCTTGTTCTCAGGGAGCTTCGGAGCGAAAGGGTTAGCAGGAGCAGCGTTGCTCGCGGAAGGAGTAAAGCCGGATTTCGATGTGGATGCAGGCTGTCCGAAAAGGGGGGCCGAGGATGTCGAAAACTCCTTGGAAGCCGCGGGAGGGGCAAAGAGCGTCTTCGCCGGGGAAGTGGTCGGTGTTGTCGATTTTGGGGTAACCTTAGTGGATTCAGGTGTAGCTGGTTTAAAGGCAGTGTCCGCTTTGCCAGAGCCCTCCTCAGACTCAGGGGACTTGGTGTTCGAAAATGTCTTAGCGAAGATGCTGGCAGTTGCGGAATCGCCGTGCGTACGTTTGGCAGCAGGCGAAGTAGTCCCCTCATCTTCGTTGTCTGCCTTGCGCTTGTTGCTCGATTTAGGCGCCTCGTTAGCGCCAAACAACTTTGTAGGAGAGCTGGTAATCGAGCTGGGGGCAATGTTCATCTGCGACGCTGAAGGCGCGATCCCAGTGCCAGCTTGGCTCGAGTCCTTTTCTCCAAAAGGCTTCACCTTCAGCGATGAGGCATCCTTGTCGGTCGCACCTTCCTCATCTCGCGGTCTGCGCTTAGGTTGACGGTCTCCGCCAGTGGGTGCACCAATGGTCTCCCGAACACGCACGTAATACAAGATAACAAGATCGAAGTCGTCCTTGATTGGGTCCAGCTTCGTTATCTCACGCTTGAAGGAGTCGTTCAGGATACGGACCCGGTTCAGCAGCTCAACATCGTCCTTCAAAAACTCGCTCAAACCAGCCGAGAGACCCTTTGGTTTCATGGTCTCCAAACGCTGAGCTGGCTCAGAAGCATTGGTATTGAACCCGTTCTGGGAAGCTGTAGCCTGCTGGAATACAGAGGCAGGTTGTTGAATAGCGCTAGGTGGCTTGGCCGCACCCTCAGGCGGTGTGGACGCAGACAACGACGGAGCAAACGTGGCGGGCTTTGCTTGCTCGGCCGGATTGGCTGCAGGTTTGGGGGAAAACAGACTACCGAATGGATTCTGAGCAGGTGCCTGTTGCTTTTGTTGCTCAGGCTTGCTAGGAGACGCGGTTTGAGAAGCATCGGGCTTGGGTGCAAATAGATTTCCCGCGGACGGAGGTCGTGAAGCACCCAGACTGGATTGCGCGCCAAACAGTCCACCACCACCAGCACCGGGAGCAGCAGTACTCTCACTCTTCGAAAACAACGAAGGGCCATTGGTGGTCGAAGCGGTGAACTGGAAAGGGCTCTTGGGGGGAGAAGACTCGGCTGGTTTTGCCTCATCCTGACCCTTCTCTTGAGCCGGCTTGAAGGGGTTCGATGACGAGGTGGGGACACCCGAGAAAAGATTGCTGGATTGGAACGCGTTTTGAGCCGGGGCATCGGACGCCGGCTTCGCAGGCGATGCGGCTCCAAACAGGTTGGAAGGTGCAGCTGTGGGTGTGGTCGTTGGCGCGCTGGTCTGAGTGCTCGCACCAAACAGGGAGGGCGTCGCAGGGGGGGATTGTTCCGCAGGCTTTTCACCAAAGAGAGGTTTCGAAGGCGACTGTCCAGTTGCAGGACTTGTAGTGCTGAACAGGTTCGAGCCGCCAACGCCGCCAAAAACTGGAGGCGGGCCTGCGGCAGTTCCATTCGTAAAGATCGACGGCTTCGAAGCGGTGCTACTCTTCGCATCCGGCGAAGTCTGCATAGAGTCATCACCGCTGCTCAGAGACTGACCAAAGGCCGTTGGCTTGTCCGGGCTCGACGGGCCAAACAGGTTCGTCGGAGCCGGACTGGGAGCCGGGCTCGAAGCATTCGTTCCAAACAAGCCAGCACCAGTAGCAGGCGTTGCGCTAGTAGAGGGTGCACTGGTTGCAGCGTTCCCAAATATACCACCAGAAGGCAAAGGCTGCTGGGCTGGGCTTTGGTTTCCTGCGGGTGGGAGGTTAAAGATGCTTCCCTTGAATCCCGAGAAGCCGTCCCCATCAGCTGGCTGGTTCTGGCTGGCCGTACCGATGCCGGCGAATGGGTTGCGGTTGTTGTTTGAACTGGGAGCAGCGGAAAAGTTGAAGGATGAGGCGCCGCCACCGCCGCCAGCTCCACCGCCGAAGGAAAACGCTGAGGATGTTCCGTTTGTAGGTTGGCTAGCTCCAGGGAAGCTCTGGGACTGGCCGAAGTTAAAACCGTTCGTAGGCATTGCTGGTGATTCAGGTGTTGAGGAGTTCGTATTGTTACTGAAGGTGTTGAATGAAGCGAAAGGTTGTGGTTGTGGTGCTGGAGAGGTTGAAGCGGGAGTATTTGGGCGTCGCCTTCGAACGTCTTTGATTCTGTCGATTCATCAGTAGCCATCCACAATAGGTCGAGGTCTCTCAGATGCAGTGAATAAGGGATCGCGATCAATAGTGGTAGTCTGCTGAGATGTATTCACTCACTTTCTGTTGGCCATTTGTGCCGCAGTCGCCTTCTGGGGCGCTTCCTCTGGTGTACTCGACATATTGAATTCACGGAGAGAATCCTTGTCCCCCTGAATCTCGGCCTGTCTTTTAGACATCTAATTCACCAACCCGACGGTCCCGTCTCGAATCCGGTGAATCTAGCAAACAACAATAGTCGACTTCAGCCCCTGTGGCGTGTCGACTCGACTGAGCGTCCCTGACTCTTAACGTTTCCCACGCGCACGACGCCAGTTCAATAAACCATTCAAACTTGTTTTTCAACCAAGCGATGTCCCTTTATCTGATGAAAAACGCGACTGCGGGCACGGATCGAGTGTCTCTCGCAAGCTCGGCTGGCTCAAAACGGGTGATATTTGGCGAGGGTGCAACGCGAACGAGGTATGAAACACGCTGAGTCCCGTCGACTTCGACTCGATTCTCGCTGGTCAAAGGCCGAGAATATCCGCGTCTCGACCGTGGAGCTGATGGTGGTGACGCTCACGCGCTGTACTTCAACGGAATGTTTGCCCGCGACTTGGAAACGAGGAGAGACGAAGGAAAACGACGACAGAGCGCAAAGGTCTGAAGATAGGCGCTTCCTGTGCGATGCAGCTCTGCCTGGAATGGCGAAGACAAGGAGATACGGCGGGGGTGAAAGTGCAGTTGCTGGTCGCCTTTTTTTTTTTTTTCCCTTCGCTGCTCAAATGCGGCTCGCGACCTTTTTTTCTGAAGGAGCCGCGGAAAATTACCGTCACGTGATCCGAGGGAGCGATCCTCTGGACGAAGCGCACAATGAGACAGTCGAGATAGAGTCAAAGGAAGCTATAGAATGTTTCTACTATCGCATTATGTATAATGTGGCGTTTATTATGGATTTTCCCGCGAGGAAAAGGCCGTGATTGTGTCCGATACGCGACAGTACAGCAGCCCAGCCCACCTCAGCGCCTGCAGAGAGGGGCGTGTAATATTACTGCGTAATGCCGATACACCACATGCTTTGTTTCCATGGCGAGCAGCCTTACAGTGGACGCAGGCACGAATTGACATTTCCCACGTTTTCTGGCTCTGGGAGGCCGGCAAGGAGTGCCAGATTCGAGGTCTAGTATGCAGGTACGAAGGCGTTCGTGTCTAGGACAAGACAGGGGGTGATTTGGTTATGAAGATGTTGCGTGTTGAGAGCCGCAGGCGCAATATATATCTCTCCCTTAAGGGGGCATATCCTTATACCTTTACTCGGTCTACAAATTGGGCATCCATGATCCAAGAGAGCAAGAATTTGCTAGAGGGAAGGCGAATTCTTCATGTGTCTGGCTTGCAGAAGGCCACATTGTTCCTCTATTCTTCTTTCACCACACTGTAATGAAGGGACAGAGGATCAGGTGAAGGAAACAAACAGCGCGGCCTTGACGAGGGGTCCCCTTCGACAGGCACCTTCTGGGCGTGGATAACTGGCACAAATAGCATGCGGACCGTTCCACCAACATTATATATTGTATATGGTGTTCCTCGGACTCGCGGACTGTGACTACAAGAGCCAGCACCTATTGTATGATCCGGGAGTTCTCTGAAGACATTCGAGCTCATCGTCTTTCCCTCGGGGTAAACTGGCATATACTATGATACTCCCCGTTGTCCTTGACCAGAGATTCAGCGATAGTATCCCTAACACGGGCGTAGTAGTGTAGTAGTAGTAACACGGAGGATCGTCACCACGTACAATACAGCACTAAGATATCTAATGACCCCCTCAGTTATGAAGCCGGATGCCGGTGGTTTCTTTGAGGGCTCAGCTCGTCTCGCGTATCTGCGACGTTACTGCCTTTTTCAACGTTGCTTACGGCGGACGATATCTACACAGCATGCCATCGCTCGCTGCTTACGCTTTTGAATGATCTATGAATTTGCCTCAGATTATGATGTAAGCCCTAAGCAATGCCACAGGCATGCTAGGGCTTTGCCAATCATGACGGTTGTGGGAACAATCTATAGTTCACTGATTCATGTATTCATTCTATCGGGCATATGACAAGGTCTAATAATAATCTCACAACAGCAGAAACAAGTATATAAATACAAAAAGAACTCCAACTCCAACAAGAATTGTCCAAAATGAAAAGCCCCTCATGGCACGCTGATTGGCATCCTGGTGTTCTCCTTGTAGAATACAGGCGGGCTCTCAGTCATGTCAACTGTGGTCGAATGCCAACCATCAAATGCCATCAAGTTCTCATCCAAATGCTCCCACTTGTTGATACCCAAGTCAAACAGTTCTTTGACAACCTTTGTCGCTCGTTGTTGGTGTACCATGAAGTCGCTCTTAGCAAGGGGCCCTGAGATGGCAACAACAGTAGTCTCACCCATCTCCTTCAAGTGATCCTTCTTGAGTTGTTTAGCGGCTTTCTTGATGTTATCGGCTTGCTGCTTGTTAGTGCCATCCTTATCCGCAACAGACTTGTCCCCATTAATGATCTGGCACACGTAGGGCGGAATATGGGTCATGATGGTGCCCTTCTTCGAGATGATGTGGATGGCAACGCAACTTGCCAGGCCGTCCGTCAAGATGCGCTTCGGGACATGGTCTTTGAAGTCGCCTTTCTTCACGTCACATTTGTCTCCTTTTTCAGTGGCATCGCATTGATATCGTTCCCATTGGCCGGTTTGCGCATCCATCCAGCCCGCGTATTCGAATGGCACATATAGTCCTTCGCGCTTGTCACAGTCGTCGCCAATGGATTTTGTTATAGGTGCTGCTTCACGCAGAGCGCGTTCCTGAATCGAAGAGTGCAGCGTGGCATTCTCAGACGATTCCTCTCGAGGATCCCTAGTACATGGGTTAGAAGAGCTAGGATTGAGAGAGCGTGGGATCAAAGTACATACAGACTGTTCGGATCACCATAAGGGAGGGCATTTGCAGTCAAAACACCCAGGCCGAGGGCCAAAAACAATTGCTTCAAATGCCTTTTCGCGATTTCACTGGTAATGACTTGAACAAAAACACCAAGGCTGATAGTGATCTTAAGAGATAAAAACTTGCTTTGAGACGATTCAAAACAACTGTTGATGATAATTCAATTTCTCTGGTCTCTCTAGTCACTTATATACACTACCATGGATCTATGCTTCCTTATTTTTCTATTTTTGCCTACTGAGAAGACAACTTTGAGGGCATGGTTGTGAATCCTGGACCAAGGCAGACTTCTCGTTTTTAGACGGGCGGTGCATGAATCGGCCCCAAATGGCCCCAACTTCGCCGTTAGACTGCCTTGTTATTTAGCCATAAGGCGAATTAAGTTCATAAGGCACAATTTACAAGTGAAGAGGGAACAAATAATTATTTTTGGCACCATGAGATGTTTATTGTGGTTAATCTCATACTGTTTATAGAACACCAAATAGTAACCCTAACATTGTCTATCAATATGGAACCCCAGATCCTCATTAACTCTCCCGCACAATGACAAATTGCAAACCCTTTGGGGTGTGCCTAAGACCCTTCGATGAGGGCTCTTTCAACCAAGCAATATCATCTTCATCGAAGCCCCAATGATCGAATTCCACTTCCTCAACCTCAACCTTCCAAGAGGTATGCGTATTTTCTCCGATATACCACCATAACATTCCCAAGCTGTGCACATCATGATACATCCTTGGGAACCCTAAGTCCCCTTCGCGTTCAAATTCCCCGGCTTCCCCCTTAACAACCCCAAAAGTGCGACCTATGACCTTTGTCCCAACATGGCTTAACTCCACAATTGTCTTGCCAACGGCAAGCTGGTCTTGCCAGAAGAATAGATCGAGGAGCTGAGACATCATAACCACATGTACACGGCCACGGATCTCCTCAAGTCGTCCTCCGTTGCCAAATGACGCGCCTGGACGACCGTCGAGTCGTATGCGCCGCGCATCCGCGCACAGAAACTTGGCTACCGGCTGTTTCTGGTTATCGTTGTCTCTGAAGAGCTCCCCACCAATATCCCACATTTCCTTTCTCACGTCGCTGGCATAGAGGCTTAGATTCGTCGCTTCGCCGTCGCCATCGCCAACAGCTTCAGATCGTAGTCGTCGTAAATCCTGACCCAGTCCGCAACCCAGGTCCAGAACTGTTTTACCATCCCTTGCTGCCTGAACCACCTCGGGCCATATCTTCAGCCCAGACACGCCAGGTAAAAGAAACCAGCCGCGACCGATGCATGGATATGGTGCAAAGGCCCAGACGCGGTCACGGATAGTATGCACGTGCCTCGCTAACTCCTCGCCTTCGAGCCCGATGTATGAGCTATAGAACCCCCCATACTCTGTGACTTTTGTCGTAAGTGATGGCGAATACCATGGCACATCTGTCTGCAATGGTGGGGGAAAGAACTTGTAGAGCTGGCGTTTGATCCCTTCGGGTTCGTTGCCATCGCCGATCAAAGTACAGGGACCATAGAGTGGGCGAGGTGGAGGCAAAAGTTTGTGTACAAGATGGCCGACAGGAGACATAATCGCGTGGTCTGATAAACTATAGTAAAGGGATATGCTGTTATGAGTGTAAATGATTGCTCATTCTTGGAAAGCGACACTAATATAAGAAGCCGCACATCTGGGTTTCGGCCTCAGGCAACAATCCAGGTCAGCCTTGCCGGGGGCTATGCTGGACAGCCGTCTTCTCAACGACTTCATATCCCGTCTCCTTTTATTGATAGTATTTTTGTATCTACCTTGATAGCACCAGGATACACGCATGGAAGCCAAGGGATAATCATCAAGAACCTCAAATGGATTGATGCTGTCCACTGGGTCATAGTGGTGATCATTCACAGGTGCAGCCCTCTATCCTACCACCTATTGTCTATTCAAGAGCCCTCAGCTGTCACTTACCACCTGACAAGGCAACCATCCGTTTCTGCCAGCAGTGCCTACTGAAATGTCTCATATCTACATTCCGCCTTCCGTGACTGCTAAGAGTCCAGAATTGGTACAACACTTGGTAGATCTCATTAATACTGCCTGGCTTAAAGACGATGAGCCTCCGCGCAACCTACATAACCCAGGCTTCCAACGAGTTACAAATGCGAGCATCGAAAGCCTCCTGCGTGACTGCCAGCTAGGTATTGCTCTCCGACCTGGGATTTCTCCGGAACCTAACACCATCCCGCGACCCGAGGAAGTAGTGGGAACTGTGGCATTGATCCCATTGACCCCGTCATCATGGGAGATCGGAATGATAGTATGCGACTCTAAAATGCGCTCTAGCGGTATCGGCCGGCAGTTGCTACGTTTCGGAGAGGATAGCGCGCGCAAGGCAGGCATAACGAAAGCAGTGGTTACACTTTTGGTCGCGCCTGGCTGGGTGCATCCTGGCAAGCAGCGACTAAACGAATGGTACCAACGGGCTGGTTACTGTTGCGTTCGAGTTGAAGAGCTTGGGAGCCAGTACGAATGGCTGCTACCAATGCTTTCATGGCCATGTCAGCTAAAAATTTTTGAGAAAGCACTAGAATAGTCGAGCACCACCGACGCTTTCATGCTCTGATAGATGGCGCCAACTTCTGAAACGAAAGGTTTGAGGGAACAACACCTCCTTGTCTGTTACTATAATAAATTTGAGCATCTGCACAACTGACACTGCAGAAAAAGACAGTTTTTAATACTTAGTTTTATGCAATTTGGGGGCACGCGGATGAACTTTCCCAGAAGACTGAGGCTTGCAGAACTATGCGTCAAATCATATTACGTATACTTGAATGCTTAGCATATTATGGCATAAATTTCACCTCATGTTGTACGACAGCATCAGGAAATCAATATTGATCTGCTAGATAACAATCACTCAGTTGTTGTTGGCCCTTGCGTTTTCTTTCTCATGTAAACCCCGTGAGAAAGCTTCAATATCCTGTACTTTAAACTTCAGTCTCTCCTGCAGTCTGTCAACAATTGGGTCCAGATATGTAAGTTTAGGCCTCTCTTGTTCCCATAAAGAGATCACAATCTCTAGCACAGTGCTCAGCTTTCCCATAACAACATTGGGATCATCTGTTGTCATGACATTGTACTTTGCACACAAATCAGGGACACTGATAGGGTCAATCTCCATACGTCCTTTTTGATCCTCAGTAAACACCAACCGGGCCATTGCTATTGGCATCTTAGATAAAAAGTATGGTGGCACATCAGTTGGGACCTCCTCAATGATAATAAGGAGCCTCCTGAAGATGGGTAGAAGGTGGTAGTCTTCAGGACGCCACTCAGTATAAGGAACACCTTTTTCTCTGCATTCCCCTGCACTCAGTGGCTCACATGATGGATACCAATTGCTCACCTTGTCACAGTATTCCTGGTGAAAAGATGTCAGGTAAAAGAGGTCTTTTGCCTGATCTGGAGTACAGTGGATTGACTTGGCCAGAAAACTTGAACAAAAGACCCATGTTTGCTCTCCCTTAAACCAAATACTGTCAATATACTCATATAGAAAGTTTCCAAATGATTGCTTCTTCCTTGCCTCCTCTGCAGAAGCCATATAGATTGCGCAGATCTTCCAACAAAGTCTCCATAGGCTTTTTGCCCCAAGAGTTTTTCAAAAAATTCCCTGCAGAGTGGCGTCCCTGATATAAACATCACTTCCTGAAGGTGCCCGTTCTCAGGCTCTGCTAGAATTCGACTCCGTTGGTCATCTGGCAATTGAGGCTGCAGCTGTATTCAAATGGAAACCACTCAGCTTTGTATTCACCAGGTGCCTCCATCCCTTGAGGCTAATTATAAGATGCAACAGACCTCTGACTGTAGCTGCTTTATTCCATGATGATACTTCTTGGCCAAAAGTCTCATCTCTCGATCTGAGTAATCCTCAGGTAGTCTCAATTCAAGTGATTCGGCATGGATTTTCGGACCGGGCCATTCTCCTCTTTTGCGAGGGCCCCAATCATCAAGTGAGTAGGCTCGTGGTGGCACAAACCCAGAATTGCGATCAAATGGCATGTTGCCAAATAGCAAATGACTTAAAATGATATTGGTAATTGAGAGAAAGAGCAGAGTATAAGTGCTATGGCAGAGGAACAGCCCCCGTCCTGTGACGTCACATGTCTGCCTTGCGAGGAGTTGGGCAATCCTCGATGGAGTGACTACTACGGAGACTAGATCTTTCAATGTTTCCGAACTCGTACTCTGTAGACACAAATGAATTGAGTAATTACATCAGAGTCAGCCCTAAGCAGCTGATGACTAAGGATTCAAGATGGGCTTTTTCTGGCTTCGTCCATCGAGTATTTCCCTGCAGACATCTTGAATCCCAGCCAGACCACCGGTTCGCTTTTCCAAGGGCGTGGGAGTCACCCCTCCGGCAAGGGCCGCGGGAAGGTAATCATGATACCACCACTCCGAGAACTTCGCATTCTCCGGCTTTTGGGCCGTCATGCCGAAAGCGTCATAAATGAGGTCGACATTTTCAGCCAACTTCATCTCATCATTCTTTGGGCGAGTAGAGGCAAACACCCCTCCTCCCGGTTGGAGGACCTCGCTGATGGAATCGGCGCTCTTCACGTCTCCCGAAGCCGTCATGACAAAATCATACGGACCAAGCTGTTTCAACTTGGCGACGACCTGGTCATCCTTGTAGTCGAAGATTTCGGACGCACCGAGACCACGCACATATTCGAATTTGCGCGGGGAAGCGGTCGCCACAACCTCGTGGCCAACCTAAGAATATAAAGGACTGTGTTAGAGAGCACCAATAATAAATGAATTCATACCCTGGGTTCACTCACGCTTGAAGCATACTGAACAGCGTAGCCCCCAACGGAGCCACCAGCGCCCCAGATTAGGGCTTTCCCACCGCTGTGTGTGTGGGGCTTACCCATGCCCAATTTCAACTGCAATGCTGCGACAGCAGTCAAGAGCGCGAATGGAATCGCCGCGGCATCCTCAAATCCGGTGCCTGCAGCAATCTTTGCTGTAGTGGCCTCCTTACTCACGACGTACTTCTGCCAGGCGCCATATTTGCTTTCTTTCAGTTGGTAGACGGGGGTGTCAGACGCAACGCGGTCCCCCTTTTTGAATCTTGTGACTGAGGAGCCAACCTCCTCCACAATACCGGTGACGCTATTGCCCAATATGTAAGGACAGGGCATGTGGATGTAGGCGCGGCCTTGTACATTGGCATCAAGAGGCTGTATGGCGATAGCATGATTCTGTGACACGTTACACTTGTTAGCCAATCCATCCTAAGGAAATTTGATAAGTACTCCGTATGTAGATAATACAAACATGTATGACGATCTCGTCCTGCGACGGGACGTTGTATGGAGCTGTGGAGATCTTCAAGACGCCCTTCGGCTCCAGACCCCAAGCGGCTTCGTTTGCAGGCGGCATGATGTTCGATCCAGAAAGATCCAATTGATTGACCGTCCACTAAGTCGGGTGATCTCAGCTACAGGCGATCTGAAATTAGTAGACGTCATTACGCAAGAATGAGTAAGTATCTAATAATAATGATAAGTAGAAAATTGATTCTACTGGTATCTTTACTATCGCCCTAAATGCGTATACTCTGCTTTGAAGGACTGCCGTCATTGGCAATCATTAACATATAACCGATGTATATTTTATTGGTTGTATATTTGGCACCTAGCTAAGATCAACAGAGCTACGTCTTCGAGATGGGCCTACGTCATATCTCCATCTTCTGTATAAGACACGAGAAGATCAGGTTGTCCTGAAGACGACGCTTGGAAGACTGTGTTTATAGTTGTCTCTGTATGCTCTGGAGCGAAACCATTCCATCGTGCAAGGCCCGAGTGGTCTTCTGGGCTCAGAAGGGAGACCTCATCCATGGGAAGATCGGGAGTGTTTGGAAGTTGCCGCACAACGTGGACGAAGTGTCGCACCATCTGGAAACTAGACATGGCATTCTTGTTGAGCTGCTCAAAGGGGATTTCGGTAGACCAAAAAGTCTTGCTGCAACAATTGCAGAGCTTCTCTGGTACGTTCTCCGTAGAGGGATTTGGCTTGAGTTTCGGCTATGATGGGATTGAGTAACTTTGAGATGCCCCGCATAGGTGCGCCTCGTCCAGTATTACTTCGGGATAATTCGCTTTTCGTTATACTTCGTACAGTACAAGTGTAACGCCACAAAGACTGTTCACCTAGATGGATAAGTGAAATACTCGTTATGACCGCTTAAGGCGGCTATGGTCCTTTTTGTTGTCTAGCGGTATCTTTAGGTCCGCGATATTTAACAGAGACGATCCACAAGACAGTCCCACAGAACCACCTGAGCTGAAGATGGGGATCGCTGCGGAATTGTTGCTGCAGCGAGGAGGAACAGGATGGTTGGTGGAGGACTACTCCCGGCGCCGCCCGTCAACTACTAATAACTACTCTGGTAGTCTTCAAGGTTCCAGTTTTGGTTACTTTGTTCACATTATTCACCTCATCCGCTGTTTCTCCCTCTTCAGCAGCCCATCATGCACCTGTCTCCTCCAACAAGCCAATTGGACGCTTTTCTTGTTGAGAATGGGGATATCAAATATGTCTGGGTTCAATTCATGACCTACACCGGAGACAGCCTGGTTCGCATGGTTCCGGTCTCCAAGTTCTTTGAAATGATCCAACACGATCAAGCACTATCGGTCACCAAAGCCCTGCTGAATATCATCCCCAACGGTCATCTGGCTGACGGTGCGACGTTGACGGGTTCAGTCCATCTCAAGCCGGACCTCCTATCCCTTCATCGCCGCCCAGGCTCCAATAAAACCAGGGCCGTCGTTATGGCTTGGTGGATGAACAAGGATGGGAATCCCGTGGAGCAATGCGCACGGTCAAAGCTGCAAAGCCTGACAGACCAGGTCCGGGCAACGGGCTTTTCCATCTTAGTCGGGTTTGAGGTGGAATTGATTCTTATGCAACAACGTACGACCGTCAGCGGAGAAGATCGGTATGAACCCATCAACACTGACCATTCTTGGTCAACTATGACTGCAGATGATGAGGCACTCCTCGACTTCCTTGAGGAGGTGGTGGACACACTCAAAGAAATTGGCATTGATATTCAGCAATTTCATGGGGAATTGGCTCCGGGGCAATGGGAGTTTGTTCTGCCCCCAGAAGGACCATTGAAAGCGGTCGATCGCCTTGTCATCACTCGGAAGACAATCATGGGAATCGCACAGAAATATGGCCTCCATGCCACCTTCCATCCCCGACCCATCCCCGATGGAGTCGGCACCGGAGCTCATGCTCATTTATCACTGAACCGGGAGGAAGAACAAGACCTTAAGAAGATAGAGTCGTTCTTCGCAGGAATTCTGGGCCAATTCCCCTCGATTTCCGCTTTTACACTTTCCCACGACGTCAGCTATGATCGAGTTGCAGATGACATGTGCGCGGGTGGGACCTATGTGTCCTGGGGATGGGATAATCGGGAAACCGTCCTTCGCCGCATAGATGAGAACCGGTTCGAAATCAAGATGATGGATGCGCTGGGAAATCCGTATCTTTCCCTATGTGCCCTACTGGCAGCAGGTCTTGATGGCTTGTTGAATGGAGCTCCCTTGACCGCTGGGCCTTGCGAAGGAGCGCCATACCGCTTATCTGCAGAAGAAAAAGAGGCCCTCGGTATTCGGAAAGCTATGCCGAAAAGCATCGACGAGAGCCTCGATGCCCTTACCAAAAATACCGTGCTACCCAAATACATGGGAGAAATCATGGTGTCTACTTATATTGGCGTCAAGAAGGGAGAATTGAGGGAGCTTAGAGCGATGACTCCAGCTGAAGCCCGCAAATGGCTCATATCACATTACTGAAGAATTTCTGGCATGTCTGCTTTCCTTGACTGGATCGACCAGGCACATATGTCTGTTGCCAAAGGCCTCTGGATTGCAAGTTCTTGTGTTTCCCAGATCCGCACTATCCCCACCGATGATAGATTTCGCAAGTTCATATAGAGTGACCATATGAATACTCCGGTGACATCAATTACCCAGTAGCATATTCCATTCGTCTTCCCCAGTAATGCCATTTCACGTTCGAGCCATGTCAGCGAATAGACCGGGGGGTTGCACCACGAGTATCGTCCCCAGCTGGCCTCTGGCTGCAGGTGTGTCTCCTTTTGAACAGCCAGAAATGAACCAAGTTTACTATGATGAAAGAGAGCCTGTCATTCTGACTGTGTTTATAGAAATTGAGCTTATAAGTGATCTGGACTAGTCATACTGATAGCAATTTGTATTCCCTTGTATGCTGATGTCTCCTAATTCATGATTTGAAATTACAATGAATTCCATTCCCTACTCCATTAAATGCCAGCCAGCACGGTCTTTGCCCAGTTTTCCAAGTCGACATCGATGAAGACAATATCGCTTTCAATTGGCGGGTTCGCAGGGCGATCGAAGATTCGACTGAACCCGAGTCGCAGAGGTGCGCCTGTCACAATAGTGGGGGCTTGGGAAGCATCAATCGTGATGGTGCTGATCAGATTAGCCCTGACGGTTGTCGCATGTCGCTGGCTAACGCGTGTTGCTGGTAATCCAGGGATGTACTTCTCGATCTGGATACGCTTGCTGTTCGTCTGAATCCAGATGATAATGACCAAGTTGACTTTTCCTTTTGAATGTTCCACTCACTGTTAGGGAGCCTAACAGTGCGCTAATATATAAGGTGCCTAGGGATGTCTGGCTTGCGAGAAGCCAGATACAGTGGTCTTTTGGCCTACTGGTAGGAACAAGCCCTAGGTTGTCCCTAACACCCACCAGCTAGCATCGCTCCTGAGACGGGGCAGCGACTCACTGACCCAGCCTGTATAACAAAACAAGGCCAATCATCAGATAAGGGCCTGCGAACCTCATTGATATAAGAAGAGTCTCCCTCCTTCCGAGATTCATTGTCACCCTTGTAAATCGTCGCTCCTAGCGGTGAGAACTCATCATATCCAATACCCATCGAGTACAAAGCTCTGTTGATCATTGATCTCAAAATCAGATGACCTTTCTCATGGGGCTTGGTGGGGATTTTGATGATGAGTACTTCAATGTCAGGGAAATACATGATCCTCGCACCACGCCCCAGCAGCTCTGCTCTCTTGTTCAGGACTTTTTCAAGTATTTTCGGGGAAATGCCATTGAATGACAAGTACTGATTGCCATCCACAGCCACTTTGTCCTGGCGATCAAGTACGCTAGCTCTCATTTTCGTGAAGGTGGAAAACTTCGCTGGCGGATTATCTTCCACCAGAGCTAGCTTGGCTGACGATGTGGCTGGCTGTGCGGTATTCTCGGTGTTCATTCTGCGATTAATGCTGGAGGTCAGATGGGAAAATCCACTATCGGAGACAAGAGAAGCCATATTGAATTTAGACAACTGTGAAGATTGTGATGTCAAGATGAACAGTTGATGTGAGGATGAGCTAGAGTAGAGCAAAGAGGTAGAGATAGAAAAGCCTGGACAAGAGAGACACGGGAGAAGAGAAAGAGAAAAGAAAGAGAGGAATGGAAGAAGGGGGAGGTGCTAGGCTGCACTTACCTTGCTGGTGTTCCTTCACTTCTAAACTGTATTCACTTACTAGAAGTGAACAGCGGTCGAAGGATGTGCGGGTTGGCAGAAAATCTAGTACTCTGTACCTTACAATTTAACCACCTTGTGGAGTCTCTCAAGAATGATTGCAATAGTCACTGAATTTTGAAGCAACATCAATGTGGCAAGATATTAGCACCATGAAACAGTCCAAGCGTGATGATGTATATATAGGACTTGATGTGAATCAGGCAACAAGCTACTGACCGTGGTTACCAAATCACCTATGTATTCTGTCGACACCTCTAATGCCCGTTTGCACTCAATTGCGCAGCAAAATCTGGCAATTGTATTTGGGGTTTGGCTCCATAGTAGGCGGACCCCGCCAATGGACCTCCAAATAAAGGCGCTTAGGGCATTGTTGATGAACGGCAACAAGAAGTTGCTTTGACTGACAGCTTTGAGAGATGTGAGGTTTGGCCTGTTGAAGTGGAAACAAGTCCAATGGGAGGTAGGGTCCTTTGATGGTTGCAATGGGAATCATTGCAATGCTGAGAGACATCGCATGTGGCTACAACCAAATTGTGGTTTGTTTGAACCAAGTAGAGGAAAGATGGTGGAACAATCTGAAGAAGTGGTTTCTATAGGTTCTCACAATGAAACGAGTCAAAAGGCCCACGACCACTTGATGAAGTAGGTTCGGTACTATACTGCAGAGCATCAGTCAGCCAACGATCATAGCTAGCTGAAGCGATGTTGGCGTTGCTGGCGCAGAAGGGACAAGGTGGTCTCATTGCTTAGTCCACTCTCGTTGGGTTGATAACAATATCCTATGAAGCATGCGTCCTTTGCAGGTAAGTGATGACTTCGGTTTCTATTCCTTCCTGGCAAAGGCACGGTAGCGGCCTGTAGAAAGCTAGAATGACTTTTGGGAAGGCGAAGGCTATGCTTTGTGTCCGATGCCGCGTGACCACCTGTTATGTAGTGACTGATTGAACACCAATTCTAGGGCTCGTCCTCTCCTCAGGCTACTCAGGCTTACTCAGTGAGCGAAAGATGACCAGGCGTGGGCGCTAAAACGGAAAAGGAAAGCGTTCGGCCTGTTAAGAAATCCTGAACACGCAATACAACAGTGCAACCTCGAACGGTCTCAGGACAAGAAAGCATGACTTGGATTCCCTGTCTCTGCCATCCACAAGGTCTGCTGCGGGTGCAACTTCAATGCCTGGACCCAATGGCGATTGGAAATATCTCACCGGGGATTTTCTACGCCGATAAACCCCCGGATTTTGTCTGGTAGTGCCCAGCGACGACCGATGTGATTTGACGTCCAAGTCTTGGATGCAATCCAGACTCCAAGATGACGGCTTATTTTCAAAAAGGACCTGCACATGCATACTGTCTGGCTATTCATTTCATTGGTTTTTGGCGCTTCGTCATCGTCAAAAGTCACAGCAGCTCGGACATATTACAGGGCAGATGTGATCGACAGCAGCTTGTCCCGGTGGATATATAAAGGCGCAAAACTTAAGCTGGGAAGAGTAAGGAAGAAAGGCATATACCTCTGGTTACTGGGATAGTGACAACATGCATCGTCTTCTATTTGCTGCTCTTTGGCTACTATTTACTGGAATCAATGCACAGTTGTTGCATCAACCAGCCAAGAGCCAGACATTTAGATTCACTTCAAGGCTTCTTCCAGACAAGCCGACCACACCTCCAAATGTGGCTGCTCCAGGCGATTCGCCATATTGGTTAGCGGACATTACGCATCAAGGCGTGGCAGCGTTTAACCGGGACCCATCATCATATAAGGTGTTCCGTAATGTCAAGGACTACGGAGCAAAAGGCACGCTATGCTCCTTAAGCTGTTAGGGTTGTCACTGATCATGACCATAGGTGACGGCCAAACGGACGACACAGACGCTATCAACAAAGCCATCAGTGATGGCAACCGTGCCTCCCCGAAAAGCCGTCGAAGTTCCACAACGACTCCTGCTATTGTGTATTTCCCACCGGGCACTTATCTTATTTCCAAATCGATAATAGATTATTATTTTACTCAGCTGGTCGGCAACCCAAACTCGCGTCCCGTGCTTAAGGCCAGTCCGAATTTCAAGGGAATGGGTGTGATTGATGGTGATCAATATCAAAACGATGGAAACCAAGGCTGGACCTCTACCAATGTTTTCTTCCGGCAGATTCGGAATTTGATTCTAGACCTGACGGCAGTGCCTCCTGGTACTGGAGCAACAGGGATCCATTGGCCTACAGGACAGGCGAGTAGCCTCCACAATAT
This sequence comes from Aspergillus sp. MA 6038, assembly GCA_003004525.2. Taxonomy (NCBI): domain Eukaryota; kingdom Fungi; phylum Ascomycota; class Eurotiomycetes; order Eurotiales; family Aspergillaceae; genus Aspergillus; species Aspergillus sp. MA 6038. Next base: position 109,235 of record PQME02000040.1, read on the forward strand.
AAAGATTGTGATGAGTTCCGCTTCTGGGACTAAACATCAAGGTCTCTTCATTGAGAATGGTTAGGTGATCACCCAATGTATGACTTACTGAGCTGGCACTGACATCATTTAGGCTCTGGAAGCCTAATCGACAATATCGAAATAATTGGGGGCCTTTACGGAGCAAACATTGGAAACCAACAGTTTACAACCCGCAACCTGACGATTTCCGATTCCGTGGTCTGCATATCACAGATCTGGAACTGGGGCTGGACATACAAAGGGCTTAATTTACGTAACTGTGGAACGGCAATCTCTATGGTTAACGGAGGCCCTGGCTCCCAAACAGTTGGATCCATTATTGTCATAGACAGTGAAATCAAAGACAGCCACGTGTTTGTGGACACCGTCTGGAAAGAGTCCACATGGAGCAATGGCAGCTTGATCCTCGAAAACGTATCTCTCGAGAACGTCCCAACAGCTGTCCAAGCTTCCAATAACACGGTGCTAGAAGGCGGATCCAGAACCGTCAAAGCTTGGGGCCAGGGCCATATTTACAACCCGTCTGGTCCGAAGAACTTCCAGGATGCCCTTCAGCCACCTCCACGCCCTAAGTCTCTGCTAGCGGAAAGCTCGCAGAGCTATTACACAAAGGCGAAGCCGCAGTACGAAAATCTACCGGTTTCTTCCTTTGCAAGCGTCAGAGCGGCCGGCGCAAAGGGCGATGGCTCTACTGATGACACAGCAGCGCTCCAATCGGTCCTTGACAGCGCAGCTAAAGACGGCAAGGTTGCTTTCTTTGACCAAGGCGTGTACAAAGTCACGAGGACTCTTTCATTCCCTCCTGGCTCCCGCATTGCCGGAGAAGCGTTCCCCGTGATCATGGCGAGCGGGCAGACATGGTCCGACATCAACAAGCCGGTGCCTGTAATCCAAATCGGCAAGGCAGGTGATACAGGGCTCTTCGAGTGGTCCGATATGCTGGTCAGCACGCAGGGCTCCACACCCGGGGCCACTCTTATCGAGTGGAACCTGGCCGCGAACAGAGGCTCGGGCATGTGGGAAGTTCACACCCGCATTGGAGGTTTTGCAGGCTCTCAGCTTCAAGCTACGGATTGCCCAACATCTGGGCAGGTGTCTGCGAAGTGCCAAGCTGCGTACATGTCCATGCACATCACCAAGCCTGCCAGGAACGTTTACCTTGATAATGTCTGGCTGTGGACAGCTGACCATGACCTTGATGACGGGCAGGATACACGGATCTCTGTGTATACGGGACGCGGGCTGCTCGTTGAGGGCCAGAATGTGTGGCTGTATGTTGAACCACCTACTCTACATTCAAAACATACTAATCGCATAGATACGGAACGTCCTCCGAGCACCACTCGCTTTACCAGTACCAGCTTGCCAACACTGAATCAGTCTTTTTCACCTTTGCCCAATCCGAATCACCGTACTACCAGCCCAAACCTGACGCCGCACACGGCCCATATCCCCGCAACAACGACCTCAATGACCCAGACTACAGCACCTGCCTACCAGGAAATTGCAACTCTCTCGGCCTCCGTCTCCTCAACACCCGGGACACAGTCATCTACGGCTCGGGCCTGTACAGCTTCTTCAACAACTACGATACATCGTGCTCTGCGGCGAATAGCACGCAGGACTGCCAGAGCGAGGCGTTTGGGATTAGTGGAGAGACGAGCGGGTTGCGGGTTTATGCGTTGAGTACTGTCGGCACGGAGAATATGGTTGTGCGGGATGGCAAGTCGCTGGTGAAGGCTGGGGATAATCGGGCGACGTTTGCGGATACGATTGCATATTTTGGGGTGTAGATCCTGTGGCTTTCGGTTCCCTGGGTTTTTGAGAGACTGTAAACACAATGGACGTTCAGAATCAGGGTATCGTTTATATTGCTCAATCCATCAGTTATACCACGATATACACCATCCATACTCGTTTCCAATGATACTGCCTCGAGAGTAGCAGTAAGACACACATCAACAGCAAACGAGTTTTATTAGGCTCCGCCCCTATGAGGGTGGTCTATAAAATTCGTGCTATCGAATCTGTCAGACATGCTACATGGTGCTACTGTGAAGTACACGGAACCAAATTGATGGCATCTTCATGTTTCGCTTTTTGTGCACTTAGGAGGTGGACTAGTTCACATGGCCAGTATTGCATTAAAGGAGAAAAGGAATGTATGAAGAGGGTTGCTGGCCTTGGGAAGATGCCTATTAAGGAAATAGCATAGCCCTCATGACACCAGTTGCCCTAACTGCCCGTTTGCTCGCTTGTGGTGTCGATGAAACACAGCTCAGAGTGCTGTCTTGTCAGCGATCTCAGCATTCTGGATTGCTAGAATTGTGAAAGTCTACTAGAGCAAGAGACGCATCGTTGACTATGGTAGAGCTCCCTGACACCTGTATTACGGATTCAATCTACTCGAATTTCTACTTTTGTGCACTTGCTCGCTATTTGATTGCCTTTGAATTATTTAATTCCCTGGAACTTTCCAGGTATATATAGGGTGAGATGTTGGACACATTCACCTAGAAAACACATAGAAATTCGTATACATACAAAATTAGAAGCAAGAAAAGAAAGGGGTATCTAAAGCTTAGCCTTGCCCTGAGCCTTCTTCAGCACAGGCTCCATCTTGGTAGCTTTCATGACGTTCCCCTTGATCTTCAGCTTGCCACCCATAAACAGACGCTGGGCGTTGGCCTTGCCGCTGACAAGGGACTGGAAGTCATCGTCGGAGAGGTTCAGGGTGACTTGTTAACGCGGCCACATGATTAGCGCTCCGCTCATTCCATTACCCCGATTCACTCCCGGAGAAACTCACCATCAGCCTTTCCCCCCTCAGGAGCGGCACCCTTGCCAACAACACCCTTCTCCTTGAGATCGAGATACCAGGCCTCTTCCTTGCCGCTGGAGTTCTTGAGGTTGAAGGCGACGACGGCCTTGGCCTTGCTGATGGCGTCCTTGCGTTCGGCGTCATCGGACTGGAGGGCGGAGTTGATCACGTCGAAAGCGGCGGAGGAGGGGAACTCGTCTGTTAAGAAAGAGTAGTTAGTACCAAGCGCGATCAACAGAAGCGTTGGAATTAAGCAACTGGAGAGCGAATCAATCGGCCAAGTGGTCGCGTCCGTCCTTGTGCTTATGTGGGGAGCGCATACCGTTCTTGAGAGACATGGTGGGCGGTATTGAGTAAGCGTGAGGTGTGTAAGTAGCTGAAAGTGTAGATGCGATCGAGCTCTAGAAAGGAGTCAGAGTACGACAGGCCGGGGAAGCACGGGGAAGTTTTATACGGAGACGTGAAGCTGATGATGAAAGCTGTCCCTGGGCCTCGGTACGGTACGGCCACCGCCTCGCATCACATGCCGAATCGGGCCCCTGTGATTTTCCGGAGGACCAGGTCAACTACCAGTCCGGAGGATGGGGTATGCAGAATGAGAAAGACTACGCAGTACGGAGTATGCTTTATGAACAAAGACAGCAGTCTATTTAGGATTCCAGTACCGCGTCGAATGCTCAAGCCAGCTGACTCTGCAACTAGACTCCAAAGTGCTGGCAACGACAACTACAGAGTACTCCGGACTACCGGCCCCCTTGGACTGGCCAACAAAAGCATTGACAGAGCTCTCCAGCAAGCACGACTCTTTCGGGTGTTTGCTGGATATTTCGAATCGATCTACGGCACCGAGTTCTCCAGTTCCCAAAGAACCGAACAATAATGGCCATATCTCGCTGGTTTATCCCATTCGGGTATTCTGTTCGCCGGGGAACTCCACATAATATACTGTAATGGTCTTGCTCCACAGTTTCCGAACAAGCAGAACAGGAGATCAAGACGCGGTTCCTCTCTGGAGATAGGAGTAAGGACAGGCGAAAGGAGAGTCGGGTATGACAGACAGTCGCTTATGACAGACACATGCTGCGCAAATAATAATAGCCCATGTACGACAGTTGCTTCCGAGCTGACACGCTAATATTATGCTTCTCGGCTGAGGCACACGACACTAGCGTTGACAGATCAATGAGCAACATTCTTGGGGTTCCCATATGACGGACTGGCTAGCCTGCGTTGTCAGATGCAGTAAATATGCAGCGTGACTGTTTCCGGGTGTATAAACCAGCGAAACGATATGTTTTCCTGAAATAAAAAATGAGCGTCATTTTCTTGGCTTCCGGTTCTTTCATGGTTACTCGAAATGGTCTCAGCACAAGAGACCAGTGGAATTGTATCCGGCGACACAAAGACACGGAATAGACAAAAAAGGCGGGTACGTTGCTGAAATGCCTTGTGGTTCTACCAACTGTCAGCATAGTGTCTTGTTTTATCTTGATTCGGGCCTATCAGAGTTGTTACGTCTGCTCCAAGCTAGATCAGGGCTATATCGGGCTGCCGATGATCCCCGGATCAGCAGATAACAAGAAACATCCATGAAACAGCGCATTCCCTTTCAAGCTACTGGAGCCTCGAATCCTCATGCAGGCCCTTTCCCTCATATTGGCAGTGACTCCCACTTGTTCTGCCAGTCCGAAAACAAAGAAAAGCGAGCTTATCTGACTGCCTCAGCGCAATGTAACCTGGCCAAGGCTCACGGGGTGCATGTCTAACTAGAACGAGTATACGAATCCGACCTTGCTACCTGCTACCTGCTAAGAGGCAGGGATGTTATAGCGGGGTAGTGAGTGTTATACATGGCCTGACTACTTTAATGGACGATACAGCCCAGGTTCTCGTCGTTCTTACTTGTTGCTCAATATCTGTACACCAATCCAAATAAGGAGTATTTCGCCATGACCAAAGTCCGCGTGGGTGCCGTGCAGGCTGAACCTGGCTGGGTTGATCTTTCCGCCAGTGTCGAAAAGACCATCGCATTGATCAAGGAAGCGGGCGAAAAGGGAATCAATGTTCTCGGATTCCCTGAAGTGTGGATTCCCGGGTACTTATGGTAAGAAAGCACCGTTCGAAAAAAACGAACCCGAGCGTAATTGACTCACTCAGCTCGCTTTCTCTCGAGCCGTACAGGACCATGTGGACCGGCAGCATGGTGGAAAACGTCGAGCTAATGCACCAATACATGGCGAACTCCCTCTCGCGCCAATCCCCCGAGATGGACGCCATCCGCCAGGCGGTGCGCGAAGCCGGCCTCTTCATCGTCCTGGGCTACAGCGAACGCGACGGTGGCAGTCTATACATGGCACAGTCTTTCATCAACCCGGACGGGCAAATTGTGCATCACCGTCGAAAGATCAAACCAACCCACGTCGAGCGATCGATTTGGGGCGAGGGCCAGGCGGAGTCATTACAGACGGTGGTGGATTCACCGTTCGGTCGTATTGGGGCGCTCAATTGCTGGGAACACTTGCAGCCGCTCCTGCGGTTCTACGAATACTCGCAGCGCGTGCAGGTGCATGTTGCCAGCTGGCCGCCGGAGTTCCCAGAGCCGAAAGGTGTTAAATGGCCATATCACGAAACGGACGTGGCCAGCCGCAATGCTAGTCAGTTTTTGGCCATTGAGGGGCAGACATTTGTATTAGTTTGTACGCAGGTTGTCACATCGGAGAGTCTGCAGCGGCAGAATCTGGTCGACGGAGGGGTGATTCAAACGGTGAGTGGTCATTCCCATTTATTTTGTCATTCCTTTTTTTTTGCTTTTTACTCTCTGATTTATGCTGAATGTTACCTTACAAGCCCGGTGGAGGGTTCTCAATGATATACGGACCAGACGGCGCCCCTCTCGTGGAGGCGCCTCCAGCAGGAGAAGAATGCATTCTCCAGGCCGACATCGACCTTCAGGACATCGACTACGCCAAGGCAATGATCGATACCGTTGGACATTACTCTCGTCCAGATCTACTGTCCTTGAACGTTAACACGCAAGCCGCCAAGTGTGTGTGGGAGAATCGTGCATCGTAGCGATGAGGCTGAGGCTGTACTCTAGACCCTTGCCGCCTTGCTTTTTTTTTTTTTTTCTTTTTCCCCTCCCTTTCAAGCCTTCTGTTCGTTTTGGGAATAGGAGTACGAGCTCGCTGAGCCGCATATTTTGCCCATTGCCTGGGTCGGGAATCTGCCGGCATTAGTAAGTTTCAAGATATTGTCGATAGCATCTTATTCTTTTTCTCATTTAATGGGCCTTTTTGTCTAGCTTTTGCTTGTCATTTTCAACGTAACAATCAATATTGATATGGATATATGGATATGTGGATATAGGAGGAGCGACAGTACATAAAACCAGTCGTAACAGTAATTTATATCAACATGAAAAGACAATAAGAAACAAAAAACAAGTCATAGATTAGCGCTCATAGGACGAGGAGCCAATGGACAGGCAACACCACCATCGACAATCACAGACATCGGCGTAGGTTGCAAGTCAAGCAGAGCATCCTCAATCAATGCTAAAACATCCGACGCGCACCCGAACGACAAACTCCAGCCGGCACCCCCCTGTCCATACGAGTGGACTATCCGGCTAGGCTTGCGGCCCTGGCGACGTAGCTCGCGCTCCACGCGCACGTTTTTCGCCCGGAATGGTCGCAGGCCCTGGGCCAGTGGGTATTCCGGATCTAAGCGGGCTTTCTTGAGGGCAGGGAGGAAAGCCTCACAGCGAGCACGCATGCGCTGGATGATCGGGGAGTCCAGGGTGAGATCGAGGTTCCATTCGTGTGACTCGGCGATGCCGCCGATCAGCAGGATGTTGTCGTTGCGAGGTACCAGGAAGACGATCTCGTGAGCAGAGTGCGCTGCATCCGCGGAGATGGTCAGCGCCGATTCAACCTTGGGGAAGTCGGTGCCATCGTTGATGACTCGGATTAGTCCGCCTCGAATGGGATAGCACGAGGCATCACCCGCGAGTTCGGCTCCCGCTAGTCCAGTCGCGTTCACAATGACATCCGCACGGAAGCGTCGGCGGAGCTGCTCTTCTTGTTCGAATAGGTCTCCGTCGAGCTCCTCGGTCACTAGTGTTGCTCCTTTGGATTTGACCAGCTCCATCAACCAGCCCATAGACTGATCGGTGTCGATGATAGGGGCCAGATGCTCATATGCATCTACCGCACCGTAATTCGGATCAATGTCCCGCTTCTCGATGAGGCCGCGCGAGCGGACAAAGCCGCGCACCCCGCTAGCCATGATCTCCTCCATTTTCGATAACTGGGTAGGGTCGTTCTCGATGCGTTCTGGGAAGAAAAATCCAGCGGGCTTCATGCGCACGCCCGATGCGGCGGAGACGCCAGGAAGGGCGGCAATCTGGTCCCAGTTGTGGTAGGCAACCATGCACCAACGCTTGGAGTTGGCCAGCGAGATGGCATCTGTATGCTGCCCGCACACAGCAGGAGGGAATTCCCATAGCGCTCCCGCGATCTGGGAGGTAAGCCGTTGCTTGCGGCCCCATGATGCCCATTCCTTGGAAACAATCGTCACATGGTAGCCCTTGTCAAGGAGAGCCCAGGACGTGATCAGGCCGGTAACGCCTCCCCCGACAACGAGTACATGAGGAGAAGAAGAGGTCGCGGGTCGTAAACGAGGAGCAGAAGGTGTAATGTCTTTCCACATAAGAAGGGGGGCTGGGATACCCTGAGAAGTAGTAAATGCCATTGTGCGCGAGCTGAATAGGCCTGAATTGGTAGTAAAGCCTCAGACAAAACGTTCAAATGCAAGTGTTTGGAGATCAACGTATTTGACTGGGGCTCACGGAGGGTTCTATACTCGAGATGTCAGTCTATAGTTACCCCCATGACAGACCCTGGAACCATCTTAGAACATCCATAGATCTTCAGCCTCAACAAATCCTATTCCTGTCTCTGACCTGTAATGCTTACCCCCCACCCTAAGGAATGTGTCCATCCAGGATACGAATATGATCCCATGTTGGGGAGCCCATTCGAGCAGGAACCGGGTTGTAATTGAAACCCCTCTGCTATATGGCAGTAAGTAGTTACCAGGTGATTGGATCATCTCGCCTCTTGGCCAGAATGTGGCATCTGTCTCAGCCATCTAAGCCTCACAGGCTACTGAAGGGTTAAACCGAGTATAGGAAGGCAAGCTGCTGACGAAAAGAGCCGGCGACCTAGCCCCGGAGAATCCAGCCCAGCGCATTCCAAGTCTTTCGAGATCTAGATCTACTATTGCAGCACTTCGATTTCAGGCCTCGTGTTCTCGGAAGCTGCAGTCAGTGCAGCCCGGCAATCTTGACTAGCGGAGAACGGCAAATCCCGCCACCAATGACAGCCCATAGATCACCAGAAAGCTGGAATGCGGGATATTTGGTCTGTATCGTATTAGTCACAAGTATTACTAGATTGCATATTAGGTAGCAGCCGAGCATGGCTTAGAAGGTGCAGAGAGTGCGAGGGTGCAGCTAACCCCTGTTAGGGCTAAGGAATGCACGTAACACTCATTAGTCATGACATACGGTGGTCATACCCGTATGATTACGATCCGATTACGGTAATATTAGTCATGACAGCAGCCGCATCAGACTTATCGCGCGCTTTACCGGATTCGGACAAGGCGGCTCTTCCTTTGACTCGAGCATCGTCCTTTAAAAGTCACGGCTTCGACGCATACTCTCTCCTCTCCTCGTTTTTGCTCATTTCTTCGTGATTCTCTCGTCTTCGAATACTCTGTATTCCGTTTCTTTTCTTTTTTTTGGTGTTACCTCGTTGCTTACGCGGTTACGCTTCCCTCGTTTGCCCGACTCGTATCTACTGTAACCCAATCGGTTCATGTCGAAGGACACGGAGGTCTCTGATGTCCATGAGACAGCTCAGGACTCACCAGCCCCTGGCGCAGTTGCTGAGCCTGATGATGCACCCGTGATAGGTGAGCCTCCAGATGGGGGATGGACGGCTTGGTCCCAAGTTCTGTGCGGCCACTTGATCGTGTTTAATGTCTGGGGGTACATCAATTCTTTTGGCATTTTCCAGTCCTACTATGTCACGCTTCTCAATCGCAGCTCTTCGGATATCTCCTGGGTTGGTTCGCTGCAGATTTTCTTCGTCTATTTCCTAGGCACCTTTTCGGGCCGTGCAACCGATGCAGGCTACCTGCGGCTCACCTTGACGGTAGGGCTCTTCCTGCAAGTGTTCGGTGCCTTTATGACCTCTATTTCCTCTACCTACTGGCAGCTACTTCTTGCGCAGGGCGTCTGCCAAGGCATTGGGGATGGATTGGTGTTCTGTCCCATTGTGGCTGTGATGTCGACCTATTTCACCCGGAAGCGTACCATGGCTATTTCAACATCTGCCAGCGGTGCGGCTACAGGAGGGCTGGTCTTTCCGGCCATTGCGCAGAACCTTCTACAGCGAGTCGGCTTTGGCTGGACCGTGCGGGTCATGGGCTTTGTCCTACTTTTCAACTCGATAATTGTTCTGCTCTTGGTGCGACAGCGGTTGCCTCCCCGCAAGACGGGACCGTTTATTGAATGGAAGGCCTTCACTGAGTTGTCTTATACGTTCTTTGCGTTCGGGACTTTCTTTTGCTTCTGGGCCGTATACTATGCCTATGACTATGTCAGTTCTGCTCCAAGATCCCCTTGCCGTCCATTGTTGTCCCCTCGGCCTCTGATTCATTGTCATTACTGGTCTAGGTTCGTGCATTTGGCCGAGATATCCTTAACGTCTCCGAGTATACATCCTTTTCTCTCCTGATGATCATGAATGGAGTCGGTCTCCCAGGCCGCCTAATCCCAGCCTACCTATCGGATCGATTCACCGGTCCGGTGAATATGTTCATCCCAGTCAGTGCGGCAGCCGGGTTGCTTTTATACTGCTGGATTGCAGTCCATTCGTTAGACGGTCTTATTGGTTTCGTGGTTGTCTATGGGTTTTTCGGGGGAGGCGTGCAAAGTCTGTTCCCCTCGGCATTGCCCAGTCTGACCACCGACCTGGGCAAGGTTGGTGTCCGGATTGGGATGATTTTCTCAATTGTCAGTATAGCATCATTGACTGGACCTCCAATCGCAGGGGCCCTGGTCGATGCCAAGGGGGGCCAGTATCTAGGTGCGCAGTTGTTTGGGGGCACCTCTATGATTCTGGGCACTTTGTTTCTCATCACGGCGAAATATTTTAAGAGTGGGTTCGACATAGGGAAGCGGATGTGATTGATGTCCAAAGGCTTGAAATGCTGGCAGGATGTAGCCAGGATCTGGTCCATGACGAATGTAACAAAATTATTATTTAATAAGATAATGTGTAATTAGACAAAAATAGACCCTGTCTTTATCTCACTAGATAAGAATCAACCATCATATAGCCTTGCTATCCCTTATTATCAACAGTTCATACAAGGGTAAGAAGTAGATGATTTCGTTACTAACTTTTAGCTACTACTCCATACAGCCTCTCTGTGACAAGCTGATCGACTCACCCTGTCTTCATCGTTACGGCACCTACTACTCGGATAGGGTCTTGTCGAGATATTACTATGTAGGCAGCTCGCTGGATTCCCATTGCATACTCCATTGCCTACGTAGTAATACCTTGTAAGACTTTGCCAGACTCGGGTTCCGTCGTCATCCATCTCTTCTTGCATGACTGCATCATCAATTTAGGTGTATGGAAATCTCCCGAGTTCCCTCTCCAGCTCTCTTGTTTCTTACAAGTCACCCCCAGTTGGTGGTAGGAGAAATACACAGCATCTTTCAAAGTGAAATGCCGCGCGTCTACTCCAGCGCGTGGCTCCGCAGGTTAGTTCCTTCCTTTTGAACGTCACGGCTCCATATCCACCGGCTGCTTTCGACGTTCCTTCCTTGCTGATAACCATGGCCCATTGGCTCCTGCCAGTAGGGACCAACTGCTTCTGCTTTTTCTCGTTTGTGCTCGCCCTTCTCCATCTCGACACTGCTATCATCCCGAGGTTGGCTACCATCGTCACTCGTACACTTTCTAACAGACTCGCAGTCTCCGAGGGCGACCTACGCGCAAAACCCGACGGCTCGTCTACCGTCCTCAACTCAGTATTGCGATTTATTCAAAACCACCTCAGCGGAGAAAGCGAAAAGCATCTCGTGGTGCACCTCCCGGACCATATTGGGCGCTGCCCTGCATTGCAAGAAGCCCTACGGGGGTCTCCTGTGAGTTTGAGGACGGGGTGCTGTACATTCGCGCGATGCCTGGTGGTCTCCACGTCACTTGTACCACCTGGTTTACGAAGACACATATCCAACGCATCCTGCCTATGTTGACCTCAAGGGAACTGGATGGGGACTTTCTCAATTTTGACACACGTGAGGTTCGCCTACCAGGTCTTCTTGCTGCCAACAACTTCACTGGGGGTTCCAAGCAAGGAAGAAAGATGTCGGACGGCGCAATTGTCTTCGAACAGGATGGGAAACGTTCACAGGAACGGGTGGTCCTTGAGACAGGGTTCAGTCAGGACCTCGAAGGACTTCGCAAGGACAAAGATGACTGGCTTTACAGATCGAGTACTGTGAAGCTAGTATTTCTTGTCAACATTGACGAGGACTGCAGCGCCCTTAGACGCCATCAGAAATCCGAAGACTTCCAGGCGCGACTGCATGATATGATGACCCGTTTCGTATGTCAAGGGGGCATTTCTTCCGGCGATGATAGCGACGAATACGACGCTCGTGCCATCCGAGTGGTGAATGAGGCCTTTGAAGGGATCGCGCAGGATAACATGGTGAAGTCTGGGAACCATCGGCATCGAGGGCATGCCAGGTCAGAACTAGCGGGTCGATATAGGAGGGAAAGGCTGAGGAATCATAGAGGAAGGGAGGCAGGGAGCACCCCTAGGGGTAGTGAAGGAATGGAGGAATGAATGAAAGAATGGATGAGAGTTGGTTGTTTTTTTGATAGTGACTGGCTAGCTGAGACGGCTTTTATATACATGTGCCTAGGTGGTAGCCTAGGCCTGGCAGAACAGGCCTCTGCCTATCACTGTCTACCATACTACACTGGTTGAAGACTGGCTTGGACCGCTCACCGTGCACCTCGAGTCTTGGGAGAGCGCCGAAGATGGATGTCGACGCCGTGGTGGACCCGTGGTAAGTTCTATTCGTTTTGCACAACGAAGCCCTAATAACTCATGCGTTATAGCAATAGAATAAAACCAGGAAGATATTAGCTCCTAAGGCGGAATATGTGCCCCACGAGTACCAGGTTGCACGGCAGGGGAGCGTCGCTATGTCTTTAGCCTTACGCTGCGAGGCCTTTGCGGAAGCGGATATGCGCGATGCAGATAGAGGACCAGACTATAAATGTTGGCCCCTATGGTTGTTAGTTTGTTTCCCTAGGGACTTAGACCGGGGCTTACCGCCAGATATAGTAGAAGACGATACAAGAGAACAGAATGTCAGCAAAAGATCGAGTGGGGTAAATGTCTGAAAGATGTCGTGGTGTCGGATGCAGTACTTGTCAGCTCCAATTACCAACTATGGTAAGGGTCTTGTGACTGCAAGCGAGCTTCAAACCCCGCATGTTACTGTCGCTGGCTGATACCACACTGCATTGGAACAAGCCAGGGGCCAGAGCACAGTTTTTGGAACTTACTGATCCTGGTCATTCTATGAAAAGGCGCAACTCTAGCCCGGCCCTTGATGATGAGAGACTATGATGTTTCACAAAGACCATAGGTTTGCTTCAGTGGGCCAATGTGCAAGCAGCAGACTGATCACTCTAACCCTGCTTCGTTGGTCCCTTGTATACTCTGTAGGCCACTACATACAGATTAATATTGGTTCCAACTTCCATCCCGTCTGTTGACGGTGAGCCTGCGAATGTCGACGCTGTCTACGTAGTATGTCCTGGAATGGCAATCCCAAGTGAAATCACCCAGTTCCCACCTGAGAGCTGAAAGGTACATAAATAGTTTTACAGCTGATCTTGGTATTGCCCAATCATGGCTTCGGGCTCAGTTTAGCCAAGCTTACTGGAAGTTCCCACCAAGAGCCATTGGTGACTTAACAACATAGACCAGAGCTCAGCTCATGCCATCTGACATCCGGCTGATCTGCAGTCTCAGAGGGCATACTGTGTCTACTACGTAAAGATTGCTAGATTGCACCAAAGTCATTGGTTCATTTTCGCAGCATCCCCATTGATTACAGCTGATTGACATACAGGGTTACTACACTCACCTGCAAGCTTGCGTTCACCTGTCTCTGCACTTATGTGCCACCAGGATAATTTTATGGCTTGACCTAACCTGATGATCACCTGCAGTGTCTTCCAGAGGTTTGCTCTGCATGAACTGGGTGGCTTGCAGAAGCCACCCTGACCTAGTAGTATATAATGACAATCACCCATCCTACTTGTCAACTCACCTTTCCCATCCTCGCTTGCAATCTCATTCCTGTATACGTTATTAGTCATTACTTCAGCGCTCCCCCATCCAGCATCTTTCACAATGAAAATCTGTATCCTCCAGTCGGCCTATCCTGAGAACCATGTTTTTGCTGAGCATGATCCCTTCTGTGACCCCTCCAACTTTGTTGATTCCCATACCTTCGAGCACAAGTGGATCAAAAAGGCAACCTACAAAGAACAAATCGATGCCGCCGTTGCTGAGGGATATGACTTCTATTTCAACCTGATGTGGGGACAGCTTGAGGATGAGATCGCTGGTATTGAGGCTTGCGAGTACTTTGAAACCTTCGACCTACCCGCCGTTGGCCTCCACAGTCAGGTTTTGAGGAGGTCCAAAAACGGCTTCTACCACAATTGCCGGGCGGTTGGAGCCCCGAAGGTGCCAGGCAGTTCCAACTACCCCTTGTTCGTCAAGCCGGCGACAAGCTGTGGCAGTCAATTCATTTCGCACAACTCCATCTGCAAGAACCGAGACGAGCTGGTCCAGCAGCTGGAGCATCTCCGCCAAGATCTTGCGCCAGGCCGCAAGATCGCAGGTAAGGGTGATCAACCGGGTCCCAATGCCCTCTTGGTAGACGGTGTGGCCATCCCAGATGATGTGGTGGTGCAGGAGTACATCGCCGGTTAGGATTACTCCGTCGTCGTGATCGAAATCGGGGACCGCGCGGTGCCTCTGGACCCAGAACGCTACGTCTATCCCGCAGGTTATAAACCATATGAAGAATTCTTGCGGTTTGATGTCAAGTTTCACCCAGAAACCCACATTGAGCTTCTCCGTCGCGAAGAAGACTCGGTCCTCTTCCACCGCCTACAAAAGGTGGCCCTACAGGCATTCCGTGCCCACAAGATGACCGGTCGAAGCTGGGCCAACGTCGATATCCGGGTGTCAGCCAACGGCGATCTCACAGCCATCGAGGTTAATCCCATGCCTACAGTCTTTCTGCCACGTGAACATGAATGGGAGGACATTGCCATTCGCGAATCTTTCCCTGGTGGTCACGTCGCCCTGCTTAACACACTCATCGCCACCCAGCTGATCCGTCGGGGCACCGAGAAAGAGCGTCTCGCTGGGATGGCGACGAATTACGACATTATGTCTCCTCGCTACAATGACATCCTGATCAAGACTGATGTGACCGGAATTTATCAGCATCTTTTGGGCGTTGTTGGGAACATTTCCGGGACCTACCTAGACCTTGCTGCTGGCACTGGCAAATTCGGCGAGCAAGTGGTTCGACAGGCGACATCCAACAACATTGACCTTACTGCCATTGAGCTCTCCCCAGGGATGGCCGACATCTGCCGGAAGACTGATCTGTACGACACCATTCACATCGGCCCACTGCAAAAGCTCCTGCCCACAGCTGGGTTCTTTGACCATATCGGCTGTGCCAGCAGCATATATTTCTTGAGTCCTGTAGATTTTACGCTCAGCATGACGAGTATGTTTTTGCAGGCTCGCAAATCTATCATTGTGACTTTGGATGAGGTCCCAGATGAGTACAACAGTCGCATCCTCAATCTCGATCCCTCTTACGCATGCATGATAGGCTACAACCATGTACCCCTTATGGAGGCGGTCTTTTGTAATCCACCACCTCGAGGCTGGAAGCTGGCTGATAGGTACCGTCATTTCGCTTGGAAATCCCCAGTGACAAAGGTTGAAGTGTACATGACTGGGTATGTTTTTACGCGGGAGTAGGTGCCCGGTCTATATGTATTGATGTGCATAGCTGTAACGGGATTGACTGCGCATTTACACTTGTTTTCCTTTCTACTGGATTCTAGACACACACACACACTATTGGGAGCTACAGTACAACCAATTCTTCAGCAGATTATCTGCTTAAACCTAAAACTCTGGGTTAAACTAGGGCTAAGCAGGGAATGACACCAACGGTGAATCCCCCATCCGTGCTGACAAATGGACTGCCCAGTTTCGCAAAGCAACAGACGTACTCAGTATTTCTTGCGCAGCCGGTTCAGGCTCGTTGGGTGGTCTTAAAGGGCTGATAGACCATCCATGTTACCGCGCGTAGCATCGACTGCAGGTTCGTGCAAGATGACATCTCGACTCGCTCAGACCTCGTCCACGTTCGAGTAAACTCGAATCATTTCTGCTGTTTATCAATCAAGTCTTCTGATATCACTTTGTATAGCTGGCCGACCCCAGGCGTCAAGGTGTCAATTACCCTGGAGGAATCGGGATTACTGTACAAAACCGAAGGGGTCAATATCAACGCCATGCATGTCCAGAAAGAGGAGTATGAACATCTAACTGTATGATCAACAAGATCAAGGCTGTGCTAATGCTTTCTGGTCTGTAGCTGGTTCTTGAAGGTCAACCTAAATGGCCGCATCCCTGCTATCCTGGATGGAATGCAGCGTGTCTTCAAAAGCGATGCTACCGTGATGTATTTGACCAATAAGTACAACCAGAGAGGACTATCGGTTATGCGCCTGGGCTCACCTGGAATATATGGAGCAACTGTCCTGACTCATGTTTCAGATGGGTGACATTGGGCCTATGCAAGGTATTATATACAGAAGAACCTTGATCCGGTCAATAGCAGTGATGCGAGGCATTTGGCTCTAACACTCCCTCTTCTTCCATATTATATATACACCAGGCCAACCATTTCCATCTGTTTGCTGGTGCCCGCACACCTTCGCCGCTCCAACCTGGTTTATTGTCAAGTTGGCCAGTGTCCGACTGGTCTCTCGATAATTTTCATCAACTCATGCGGTTGATCCCCGCGTTGCTCCTCCATGACAATAGCCCATGACCGTCACTTTGTAGGCGGATCTTCACCCTCCTCCGGAAACCAACCTCCAAGCAGACAAAGATACAATACTGATCCATTTCAAATGAGCAGATTTATTTTTATTTGAGTTCTCCAGAGATTCATCCCCCGTTGAACTGCCAAAAAAAAAAAAAAAAAAAAAAAAAAAGAACGCTTCGAGAGACGTGTGGCAGTGTGCAGCAGTGCATATATACTACGGCGGGCCATAGCGGCCAAATTGAAATGACAATGCGCCACTCACTGGCGAGTTTACGGAGTATTTACATGTCTCCAATTATAATAGTATTGCATGTGACATCCACTAATAGGATACTGAGATGTAATAATCTTTTAACTAATTCAATGATTGTAAAAGAGATACTTAAAATTGATTCCCGGTACCATGGGTTCCTTGGAACTCTAGAGCATGTGCTCAAATTCTTCTAGCCTTGCAGATCATGTGACCGGCAGAATAACGCGGCAGCTCAGGAACCACTCAGCCTCGTGTCTCTCACTTCACTTCGCCATCTAACGTCCGGCGCGAAAAAATCTCTGCTCTTCACTTGACATCAAACAAGGTGGCAACATAGTTAATATCCGTCGGGTCGTGCCATTGGCTGGCCGTGGTGTTGCCGGAGTTTTCCGTGCGGGTTCTTTCTGCATCGGCTTGACTACGTATAACCAGGCAAACGACGAGCTGACAGACAGAACGAACTATCCAGCACGCTGTAAACCATGGCTACTCCATTTACTGATGCGTCCGCAGAGAGCTTGATGGAGGATTTGCAGCTTCATGAAGTCATTCTTCAAAGCCTGGACGAGCAGCGACCAGATGCAATCGAAGAAAGGCAGGAGATCATCGACACCATCAATGGTTTGCAAACGCAACTGGCGCAACTTCACGGTGAAGCCCTCTCCGAACCTCGACTCCATTCTTCGTCTTCGCACGAGCACACGCCACCTTTTTCCTCAACATTTGCCGGCGCGCAGATGGACGGCAGCTACGACGTGAGCCCATTCGATAATTCCCTTCGCGGTACCCCCAGCCCCCCTCCTCCGTTGCGACAATCAGAAGGAAATCTGTCTCATGCACCATTTCCTATTCGCAAACGTCGACATGACTCGGAATTGTCAGATAATACGCAACCGCCGACGAAAAGGCTTCAGGGCAACGAACCGTCACGTTTCTTGAATTCGCAGATCGGGTCCACCCAGGATAGCGAGGAGTTTGACGACGGCGCGGAGGAGCTACGGCAGCTCTTGGGTTTGGACAATGAAGATACGATGGCTGCGTTTCAGGATGAACAGAAGAAGGCTGAGGAATGGTTGAGGAAACGGAATGAACAAGAGCGTCGGGATGGGGAATTTGCGCGGACACTACACGATAGCCTATTTGACCAGCCGCCTGCTTCGTCGGTCCCTCATCGCGGATCGGAACACAAGGGGCACGAGCATCGATATGGAGAACCTACGAAACTCCATCGGGGATTGTTCGATCAGCCGCGACCGACGTCTGCCATAAGTTCCTCGTCCACTGATTATTCGGGATCATCGCTTGACTTGCCGTTGTCACCTGCCCAAAAACCACAGCTGCCGCTTCCGCTACGTAGCAATATGATGCCTGGGTCTCCGCCATTCCCGACGAATATGCATCCCCAGCGTCTCTCGGATCCGTTTCATTCGGCCGGTAAGGCCCAGTTAGCCCCTAAACATCTCACGCCCTTCAAAAAATACGGATACGACAACGAGGATGTTCAGGAGATAACTCGGAACGACTTTCGACCTCGCGATGAAGATGTGCATAATCGCAATCGAGTCCACGCCTACTCCCGCCCACCTCCCACAGAACCGCCGGGCGTATACTACAGCCCGAATATGCATATGCCCCCAAAGGAACTCCCATATGGTGGAAAACCCAGCCTGACACCTCGCCCTCCTCACTATTCACCTCTCGGAATGGCGCCTCTTGGATGTGAATTAGGCCCGAACGGGGCTCCAGGACCAGGTCCGATGTATGGCCCAAATGTGCTGCAGAATACCATGGCAAGGCTCAGTGCAGGACGTCAGTTGCTGCAGCAAGCAGGGAGGTCCGTGTGGGGTGGTCTTCCTGGCATGCTCTCTTCCCCGAGCAACCCTTACGGTCTCCAATCTACAGATCCTATTGGCCGTGCGATCGAATATGGGTCTGAATTCAACCTCAATAATACGGAAACTTTGGATTTCTTAAAGTACAGACTCCTTTATGTTTTGACATGCATTTACGCAGTTGCTAACGAATAATTGCTTCCAGTGGATTTTACGAAGATGACACCGCCGATCCTCAGAAAGTCAAGGATGAAATCAAACAATTGCTCGAAACTATTCGACCTGATCTGGAGATTGCCCAGCAAGACCGAGAAGGCACCCCAGAGGCGCTCAGGGTGACATTGTTGGAGCACCAGAAAGTGGGCTTGTCTTGGATGAAAACCATGGAAGAAAACGAGCAAAAAGGCGGTATCTTGGCGGATGACATGGGACTGGGAAAAACAATCCAGGCTCTTGCACTCGTTGTGTCCCGTCCGTCAACCGATCCCGAGCGCAAGCCGACCTTGGTTATCGCTCCCGTAGCTTTGATGCAGCAGTGGAAACGAGAGATTCAAAGACTGTTGCGGCCTGGAAGGCATCAATTATCAATCTTTGTTCTGCATGGTGAAAAGCGATCGACTAGCTTTAGGGACTTGAAGGAATACGACGTGGTTCTCACCACTTTCGGCACGCTGGCTTCGGAGTTCAAACGCAAGGAAAAGTATGAAGAGCTCCATAAGCAATCTGGGTCAAGTGAGCCTCTGCCCAGAGCCGTCGTCAACATGCTACCCTGTCTAGGACCTACTAGTAAATGGCACCGCATTGTCGTCGATGAAGCGCAATGTATCAAGAACAGGAATACCAAATCTGCTTTGGCCTGCTGCCGCCTCGATGCCACGCACCGATGGTGTATGAGCGGGACTCCCATGATGAACAACGTGGAAGAGCTGCACTCGCTGTTGAGGTTTCTGCGCATCCGTCCTTATTCCAACCTTGACAGGTTCAATCGGGTAAGTATTTCCCCTTGTACTTCCCTCTCTGCAGTAACGCTAATCTATCACTTTAGGAATTCTCCAGGCCGTTAAAGAAAGGCGATGGCCCCCAGCGGGAAAAAGCAATGAGGCAACTTCAAGTACTCCTTAAGGCTGTCCTCTTGCGGCGAACCAAGTATTCAAAGATTGATGGCAAGCCGATTCTCCAGCTTCCTCAGAGAGTGTCCGAAAAGGCGCACGCCGTTTTCAACGAGGACGAACGACAGCTATACACTGCCCTCGAAACCCAGTCGCAGATACAATTCAACAAGTATTTGAAGGCTGGCACAGTTGGACGAAACTATTCTAATATTTTGGTTCTGTTGCTCCGACTTCGACAAGCCTGCTGTCATCCGCACTTGATGTCTGATTTCGGCGTCAATGTTGAGAGCAATGCGAACGCAAATGAAGTTGATCTAGTGGCAAATGCTAAGGCGTTTGGTCAAGAAGTTATCATCCGCTTACGGGACAATCCGAACCTGGAGTGTCCGATATGTATCGATGCGGTCGATAATCCAATCATTTTCTTCCCGTGCGGACATGGCACATGCGCTGAATGCTTTTCGCGGATTTCGGATCCGTCTGCAGCCGTGCAGCAAGGCCATGATGGCACTGTCGAAGTGAAGTGTCCAAACTGCCGTGGCAAGATCGACACCAAGAAGATTACGGATCGCAACACTTTCAAGAAAGTTCATTTCTCGGATCCGTCAGACGAGGGTGATGAGGTTGAGCCCGAGAAGCCTGATGAAAAACAAGAGGAAAAGGATCATGATGCAACCGACAGTGACAGTGATAGCGACAGCGATGGTAGCCTGTCACGATTTATAGTCAGGGACGACGGCGACCACGGCTACTCCGACAAATCCCACGGTAAAGGCAAGGGCAAAAAGGCCAGCCAGCCCCAAAAGAAGTCGCTCGCCGAGCTCAAGAAGGAGGGCCAGCGGAATCAAAAAGCCAAGCGCAAATACCTGCGTCGTCTTGAAAAGAATTGGATATCCAGTGCCAAAATCGACAAGGCTATGGAAATTCTACAGGAGATTGAAGACCGTGGTGATGGTCAGAAGACTATTGTCTTCAGTCAATTCACCTCTCTCCTTGATCTTCTCGAGGTCCCAATCGCGCGTCGCGGATGGGGCTACCGCCGCTACGATGGCAGCATGCGGCCGCCGGACCGTAACGCAGCCGTCCTGGATTTCACTGACAAACCGGACTGCAAGATCATGCTGGTATCCTTGAAAGCCGGAAATTCCGGGTTGAACCTCGTCGCTGCTTCGCAGGTGATCATCTTCGACCCCTTCTGGAACCCATATATTGAGGAGCAGGCGATTGACCGTGCGCATCGCATCGGACAACAGCGCGAGGTGCATATCCACCGGATTCTGGTTGAGAAAACTGTTGAGGATCGGATTTTGGAACTCCAGGATAAGAAACGAGAGGTTATTGAGGGTGCGCTTGACGAGAATGCGTCGAAGAGTTTATCGCGGTTAGGCACTCGGGAACTTGGCTATTTATTCGTATGTCTACCCCATCCTATGCTGCTATGTATAACTCAATTATTGGACTTGCTGGCTAACTTAAATCTCTCTACAGGGAGTTAATACTTGATACTTGGGGCGTTTTCTTTTTATTGGCGGTTTTCGGAAGGGATGTTTTGGTCATGTTTGTTAGAGATACCCTAGGGCTAGTTTTCTTTGTTCGATTTTCTATTCCTTTTTTCTTCCTTTAATCTATCTATCTATCTAGTAAAGCCTTTGTAACTATTCACTTTATGTAGCCTTGAATTCTGCAGTAGAGCAAAGGATGTGCTTTCAATGGACATCTCTAACATCTGTATCCTTTAGGGCTAATAGATTTATCCGAATCTAGCACCCGCGGCTGGGGTGCAGTATGTAAGGGGGAAACAAGATTGATACCCGTCATGCACCAGACCGATCTGTTGTCTCTACCTTAAGCCTACTCTCATTAACTTCGACGTGCATTAGCGATGTGATCCAGAGATTATCAATACATCCCATTTCTGGTCTCTAGCTACTTGTATATGTATGGCTGCAATTCTCAAGGAAGTTCTATGGCGCAGGCGGAAAAGAGCTTAGCCGACGGATCTCAAGTCGGCTTTGACGGATCCCCACATTTTCAGACCATTTTCTCCTTTCTTTTCCGGTATTTCTTCAGCCGCTGTCTATAAACATGAATCTTGCCTAGTGATAAGATCTCTTGGTATCCGTCATGCCAGAAACAGAAACCAAGGATCACCCTGCCGAGTCGCAAGGGCCGGAGCATGACGAGGCGACGCAACTCAAGCATAGAAAATGGTAATCGGCACTTGGTGTCTTCTTTGCCCCATGTTTGGCAGAAAAAAAAAGTAACTTATAAGTATTATCAATAGGCGGTATGTCGTTGTCGTCGCCTCTGGCTTCCTGGTCATGTTCACCACCTGCGCCCTTGTCTTCACCTTCGGGGTGTGGCAGTCCCTGTATGAAGAAATGGCTCAGGAGCCCAACACACCATTCACGGGTACGAGCACAGCCCTCATCAACTTAATTGGTACCTTGGCTATTGCCCTCATGTCTATGGGCGGGCCGTTCACCATGGTTTGGGCCAAATTGTATTCCCCACAGGCGGTTATTATCGCTGGCGGGTGGGTGTTTGGCATTGCCTTTATCCTGGCCAGTTTCAGCAAGGAACTCTGGCATTTCACCTTGACGCAGGGTGTGCTACTAGGCATGGGGACGTGCATGTCCTATGTACCGACCATGGCGGTTGCGCCTACGTGGTTTGATAAGCGGCGCGGATTAGCCATGGGGGTGATTATCTCGGGTACAGGCGTGGGGGGCATGATATGGCCGCCTGTTCTGCGTGCTATTATCGATTCGATCGGATTCAGGAACGCGCTGAGGATCGTCGGGTGTTTATCGCTGGCTCTGGTGTCCTTGGCAGGGTATGCATTGGGCTGGGAGCCAGACTTCCAGAACCAAGTCAATGCGCAAATACAGGGTATGAATCGGGTTTATGGCTGGGTTCAGGTTCCGCTCGTCGACTGGAAGGTCGCCAAAACGAAGCGCTTCGCCGCTCAGGCTTCGGGTTGTTTCCTGCAGTCGGCTGGATACTCGATACCGCTTTTCTTTTATGCAGCATATGCCAGGACGCTGGGGTACAGTGATAGCACGGCCACGAATTTTATCACCGTCAGCAATGCGTCCAACTTTGTTTCTAGGATAATTATTGGGTATGGCGCGGATCGATGGGGGCGGATCAACGCGCTTGCATTCACGACTCTTTTCAGCACCGTCGCAGTGTTCGGCTTCTGGTTGCCGTCCATGTTTGACGGCGCGACTATCACACGCACGAGTGCGGATGGACTGTTTATCACATTTACAGTATTATATGGTGCCTTTGCCAGTGCATATATTTCGCTTTTCCCAGCTTCGTTGATCGAATTGTTTGGTGTACAGAATTTCACTAGTGTCAATGGCGCCTTGTACCTTATCCGGGGGATTGGTGCATTAATTGGGACGCCGTTAATCGGGCTGCTGATTCCAGAATCTAAAGCCCTGATTTCGTCCATGACCTACGAGCGGGCCGGCATTACAGTCGGCGTGCTACTCTTCGCAGCCACGGTAGCCTGCGTGGTAGTGAGGATTGAGGCAATGATGGGGTCACCCTGGCGGTGGAAGATGTAAATGGCAGTCTCTTCTAAGCATTGTACGAAAAAATTCAACTTGTCCGTAATTAAAACCAATAACCATTCAGCCCCTCCGCCGTTCTCTTGTCCACGGCGTGATGTCTGTTTTCTTCCCATTTCTGCCCACCCTCACCAAACTGATTCGACAAATGACCCAAGAAAAAGTCCAGATTCTCCTTGCACTGCTGGAATTCCCTCTGGAAGAGCTCGTACAGCTCCTGGACCTGCGGCTTGGTAGGCGCATAAGTCACCTTCTGAGCGAACACCGAAAGGTACCGCTTAGTATGCGCCAGGTCTGCCTCAGCGTCGAGCTCCCAGCCGGGCTCCATGTGGCCGGGGATGAGTTTTGTTACTTTGAGAGCTGCGATGGCATCTAAGCTCCTGTTCCATGCTTCCAGAAGCGCTGGAGTTTCGACCTCTTCGACCCTTTTAGCTTGATTAGCCGTGTTTTCATGGGCCGCTGAGTGACCATGAGGGAGGGGGGGGAAGACACACCAAACATGCGTGCTCCGTCCATAAATTGTATCACCACAGATGGCTGTCCTCTCATTTGGCAACCAAAAAAATCGTATGATCTACCGAATCCCCCTGCAGCGGACCCAGAAGCGCAACCGGACTCTCCGGGTTCCCATTCAACATGAAGAAACTGAATCCAAATGCTTCTGGTTTGCGAGGTGCTTCCGGAACACTGTCCTTTCCAAAGACCGCTGGCCAATACTTTACCTTGTCATCATATTCGCGGTTGATGCCCGCGAGGACGTACGGGGCTGCATAAAATTTGGCACCGGGGAATGCATCCAGGATGGGGTTTGCAGAGAAGAAATGGTCTGGGTGGTGGTGGGTTACGAAGACGGCTTGGAGGGGATTGGCAGTGATGCCCTTGACCCAGTCAACCACAGAATTAGCATCCTGGATGAGGAATGGGGGGTCGATTAAGATGGACTCTTTGGCGCCGACGATGAGGGTGGTGATGCTGGAGAGACCTCTAGTCGAGGACGAATGGTGATACGTCTGAAGAGACATTGTTTATGAAATTCTTGGACAGTAAAACAGAGTGTGTGTCAATGCTCTGTCCATGAAGCCCCTACTAGGATCCCTTATATAGGACAATGGCCACCACCCCGCATCCATGGGAAGTGTCTTCTCCCAGGATTGCCGAAGGTGCCGAGGAATGTGGCGCACCTCCAGATTCCGCTGTTCGATGCCGACTCCATGGCGCTTTACTGCCTTTATATGGTGGCTGAATACAAGCAGAATCATCGTTAGTGGCAGGCGGTCAAAGTGTATAGAGGAGATCCCCCCGCAGGACGCCGATTCGTGGAAATCCCTGCCCCGCAAAGTGGAAGTATATAATCAACAGCCCGCTCACTTCCGAAGACCAGAAGGCCAGGCAAATCGAGATGGCGCAGTTTATTCCGAATATCGCACCCGGGTCCCTGGCGGACAAGGTTATCCTGATAACTGGTTCGTGGACCCCTTGTGGCAGCTTGTTAACGGCACAAATATCTGTTCAAATACTCACCTATCTAGGCGGGTCAAACGGGATTGGGGCTAGTTTTGTTGAGCTGTGCTGCCAGAATGGAGCCTATGTCTGTTTTGGAGATGTAGCAGATGCTGCAGGACAGGAACAGGCAGAGAAACTCTGTGCATTGTATCCCTCATCTTCGTCGAAGCCAAGAACTATATTCTGCCACATGGATGCTAGCAATTACAATTCCATTGTTGGACTCTTTGATGCCGCACTAGACACATATGGGACGATCGATCATGCAGTTGCTGCTGCGGCTATTCAGGAGATTGGGAACTGGTTTGATCCAGATCTCACGCTTGAAGACGTTCGAAAGGTTTGTCAAGCAGTCCCTTTGATGAAATTGTTTTATGAAACAAGGACAACTAGCTGACTAAATATGAGTAGCCAGCGACGGAAAAAGTCTTGGACATTAACCTTCGTGGTGTCCTTTATTTCGCCCGTATCGCGAGCGTGTATCTGCGTCAAAACCGTACAGAGAACGCCGATCGTTCCATCATTCTGGTCTCCTCAGTCGCAGGGTTCAAAGAGAGTCCAGGCCTGTTTGTCTATCAAGCCGCGAAGCACGGTGTCCTGGGAATAATGCGTTCTCTGCGTAAATACCTTCCGTATCAGGCACATCGCCTGCGTGTCAACGCTGTCTGTCCCTGGATGACCACCACGGCGATGGTGAAGGGCATCCAGGATGCTTGGCTCAAGGCAGGGCTTCCCGCAAACACACCGATGGATGTTGCCAAGATAATCGCGGGCCTGATTATAGATTCCAAGGTTAATGGCGCGTCGATGTACGTTGAAGGTGGACGAGGCTGGGAAATTGAAGCGAACTTGGATCGTTTGGAGCCTCAATGGCTGGGCGAAGAGCCATCGCGAACACTGGCTATGGGGCAGCACGTGCTCGGGGATGGAGGTGACTGGACAAAAGGCTAATTTGAACTATGTTTATTCAGTGAGGAGAATTACTGTCTCTCTTTATCATTCTCCTTAATGTAGTCAGCTATCAAGAATGATAGAAGTAGCTAGGCCAACAACACCCACTCATTCATCTATCATGGCAGACAAAAGGGGACAAAGCCCAGAGCCGGTATGACACAAGGTTCAAAGGCATTGGCCTGGTGGCATGCTTCGTAGACCTGTTCATTGCTCGCTAATGGTCTATGACATGATAGAGATTAGTTGGAATTGACAGTAGATGACGAAGATAATGGCTGTAACCAGATGGCGTAGAGAATATGCGAGAACTGTGGGGATTTGATCACTTTGAGAACATAGATGGTCTTGAATTCATCTGTCATTATATTTTCATATCGCATCGGATATCAATTTAGTCACATGCAATACATTTCTTAAGAGATAGAACTCAACAAGAAACAGTATTCCCTGAAGCTTGCGTGCTGCATCTGTTCGGAGGGCAGAGGCCGGTGATTGACAATAAGCTGGCGATGTCGGTGCTTCCGTCTTTGGCCAGAGCCCCTGTGTCGCCATAGTCTCGTTGTATTTCTTCAACGAGTTCTCCACGCCCAGTGGCATGTAGAACGCTAGCAATGAGAAAATGCGTCTCAAGGAGGATGCGATTTGGAAGAGGGTACCGGTGATCATGTGAAGTAAAAGTAACAAGATCATCATCTGGAAGAAAATGGTAGTACCAGGGGTATGATGCTGATGAGTCAAGGTTGAAAAACCTCTTGATCCGGTACTGATTGCTGACAGCTGTGGGTTCAAGTGCGAGCTTAAAAGCCCCAAAGTAACCATGCAGGGGTCCCAACAGCATCATCACATTGCTAACATCATTAAGGCTCTCGTACCCGAAACTTAAGCGAGAACGTACACTCGGGAAATACCGATACATCGTGTTCCATATGGTACCGATCTGCTGTCTCTCTGCTTCAGTATTACAATTGCCCAGGCTAAATGGTATGATATGAGCAGCCTCAAGGGCTCCAAGGATTCGACGTGAAGGGCGAGGCTTCACATTCTCATCGTAGATGTGAGTTAAGACACATGAATTGCCATCTCTCTTCAAACATTCGACCCATAGCCGCTTCTGTTCTCGTACAATGGGGTCGTCAATGGTGCCCAGTAAGTTGTCCATTGAGTCTTCACCACCAAATTGGGGAGATGGAGTAACAGGTTCAGTCTTCCCACCGAGAGCCTTGATAGGCCGGAGCAGGGCTGTATCTATATTCTCTGCTAATTGTCGGAGCTCCTCATCAGAGCAACAACCATCAATATCGCTTGCAAGGTTATGCTGACCATCTTGAGGCAAGTACTTATATGTGTTTTCAAGGAAGGATATGGTATCATCACTTGGATCTGTAGGTACATAGGCATCAAGCCGGGGGGCAACGATATGCAGGTAATCTATTGTCGCCACCGTCGGCACATCGGTGAGAGTGGAGGATGATGCAACCTGAGATTGTTCCATTTTGCAGGGACGTAACAAAAGGAAGAATTTCTGGCAGTTGAATCTCAGCTGCTCAATGATCTGACAAGGGAGAGTGATAACTGATGAGATTCGGCTGGATAATAATCGGCCCGATGGCAGGCTGGAGATCTGTATGGAGTAGCCATGTCTACGACAAGAACTTCCCCTTTGCAAGCACTCGTTGAGCAGACACTCGCTAGGCAGTTTAATAGATAGCAGTGTGCTTCTTTATTAATTGAAATTGATTATATCCTCTGCTCTTTAATCCTTGCGGATTAGGACTTCATAGGCGACGTATCGACTCCCCAAGACCCGTGAATCCACTTCAGAACATACCGTATTACTTATTAGGCCTCACTACTGTAATGATAAATGGCTTCACTCCAGTTGGGAGTTCCGAAACAGAACACTTTGTTGTCAATTTGTAGAAAAGCTAGATTCAATATGATCTATCTTTGACTTTCCAGGAGTATTGGTCACCATAGTTGCGGTAAACAAAGAAAGACAACTGTATACAATTTAGTCAAATATCATGTGTTACAGAATACCTAGTGGTCAATACTTCGTACAATATATATTAGAAAAGGCAACACACCTTGAACAGGCGGAAACTCACTCTGTACGGAGTACGTTCCCTATTTCAATTCACTATCTGTCCCGGTCCATGGCATTACAAGCATCATACTACCTACAAAATAGTCATACAAAGTCGCCAACCAAAAACTGAGCAAACAAGAGGAGAATCCGTTCCAGCACATTGGCACTGGAGTTTGCGGCATGGTATGGGTGCCAGCCTACGGCATAATTTCAAAGTAGTAGATGTCAAGCAGCCTAATGAGAACACTACCATCACTAATTTTTGTTATTTCAATTTGGCCGTGACACTGTATTATATATCATTCATTCCGCATCGATATTACATGTTAAAGATTCAGTAACGATGACATATTCCAACGCATTCTCTCAATATAAGTACACAAATTCATCGTTCTGGCGGTCGGTAAGATCCATAAAAGCCTGGTTCCCGACTGAGCTCTCGGTTCCTCCCTCGACATCTTGGTACTGGTTCTGCATCGATTGGTCGACGATCCTGGCAGATTTCCCATTCGCCACTCGTTTCTTTTCTTGCGTCTTATTGAGGACTAGGAGGTTGGACCATTGGATCAGAACGCAAGATCCCAAAGCCACGAACACCCCGAGGCAGGCGCGTAGTCCCGGGAGATACGCCGGGCTGTCTCTTTCATTGAAGAGCAACGGTCCTATAATATTTCCTGCCGAAACGCTTGCTTGGCAAAGGCTCAGAGTAATTGACTGCTTTGTTCGGCCTCCGGTGTTGGCCACGATCCATGCCACAAGTAGGGGATTACCGCCGAATAGGAAGGACAACAGATAATAGCCTGCCATCAGGGGCCCTTGCGTGGAGCCTGTGCGTGGAACGGCATAGAGGATTGCCAGTCCTGCTATCACTGGAAGCATGAAAGCTGCCAGCACAGGTGCCTTCAAATGACATTTCTGGGCAAGGTAGCTGGCAAGAAGGATCATGATAAACTGCAGTGCACCAAACGGCATGTTCAAGAGCATGGTCTTATATTTATCAAAACCCAGTCCACCCAGGATCAATGGACCAAATATGTTTTGTGCTGAAGCACCAATGTTCAGGAATATGGCCATGGCAATCCACAGGTATGACTTCAGTTCAAGTCCTGCTTCGACAACGTGTTCCATCTTGAATTCCCGGGTTCCAGTTGCTGTTTGATTGGCCCGTAAGCGCTCAATCCCCTGCAGTCTCTCCTGTTCTGTCAGAAAGCGGGCACATGAAATATCGTTGTCCAGACGCCAGTAAACAAAGGGGGTGGTGATGACGGTGAGAAGGCCAACGAAAAGAAAGATACTGGTGCGAATATATATCAGCGGGTCATTCGGGAAACCTCAAGCTACACATACTCACATTTGCCATTCTCTGAGTACACTTGACTGGATGTGGCCAAGCCCATAGGATAAAGCAGCGGCTACTATAGTAGATAAGCCATTCGTCGAATACCAGGTAGCCACACGCAGAGGCTGCTCTGCACGACGATACCACTGGCTAGTGATGATTGAGAATAGTGGTAAGGCTCCTGCCTCAAATAGTCCCAGAAAAAACCGTGTTGCCATCAGACCAGCAAAGGAGTTAGAGGCTGCCATGCAGGCTTGGGCTGTTCCCCAACCAAACACTAGGACGGTCAAGAGAATTCGGGGGGGCACCTTGACAATTAGGAAACTGCTAAATGGCTGCCAGGCAAGCTGTGCTATCGCGGAAATAGATCCAACCAAGGAGTATTGACTTTCAGTGAGGTTGGTGTCTTGCTTTAAGCCGAAAGTAGCAGCAGTACCAAGCACGGTCTTGTCGAGGATTTGCAGGAAATACACCCAGGCGAGAATTCCCAGAATGGCTCTGTCAGTCTTGCGTCGTATCTTCTTGCTGTCTTGCTCTGTGAGATAGATCCGAACATAGTTCATGGGATCTATGGCCGGCTTCGCATCTTCCTGGTGCTCATGTTGAGTAGAATGTGGCTTATCGGAATCCATTGTAAAAGCGGCAACTGTCTTTTCACGGTTCTTTGGTGTGTTTCATCTAATCCGAGCTCCAGCGCGCGACTCATCAGTATATCAATATTTAGCATATTTGCATCCCACGCGGCCAACAGATCCAAGCTTCCTGTCAAAGACCAAAATCAGGGATCTTCAGTGTTGATCCCCCACATCCCCAGAATCCCGACATCCTCGGATTAAGTCCGGAACTTAAGCTTGCCAGAGCTGTCAGACGTGCGGAGGTCAAACCGCCATCAGTTGGGCAGAAGGAATACAGTCACAAATGCCTGTCAGTTTGGCGCTGCCAGTCATTTGACGAGGCGGGGTTTGAGGGGAAGAGTCAAGAGCGCTATAAATGAAAACCCTAGCCTGGCGTATCCTATGGCTGCCTTGTTTAGGCTATTCATTTTCGACTCACCTCACCCAGCACTGCCATATTAGCCGCAGCGCTAGACAAATCAGCGAGACCGGGATTTGATCATCTAAGACGTGGGTAGATCTAGCAGTCAGAGACGAGATGGAGATTCAAGTAAGGGAGGATCGAAATGAACGGCACCAGACTTCGGTGTAACCGACTTAAGAGTATGAACATGGTGTCATGTCCGGATTCTGCAGTCAATCAAAGTTCTATTACCGTGACATAACCGGACTACCGGAATGTCTACTCAGCATTATGCGGGCGTTTCACCAGTGAAGCAAGAACTTCGCCCTAAGCAACAAATCCCTCAAGCCCGCATGATAAAAGGGAAGAATGAGCAAAGGCGTAGGGATTAAACATCACCCTCAATGCAACTAAACATCAAAAGCCCCCTCCCTAATCACCCATCCAATATACATTTATGCACCGTTCCTGCTATATCCTATGATTCCTATTTCTCACTGTATCATGTCCCCGCAGCGATTCAAAGCCCGGGATCCTGGGAGGGGCTCGACCTTCCTAGCGTACGAGTTTGCACTGTACTTTGTATTGCCGCATGCCTCACCATGGATTAGCCTGACCTGAATATCACAGAGACCTTGGCTGTGCTCTTGCTTCTCCCTCTTGCTGAGGTAGTCATGCTAGAGCTCTTCCCACCAGGGCTGCACAAATCCAGATTGCAACCATTCTTGCCACTCATTCTCACTGTCAAGGTTCAGTATTGTCTGCAGTTCTTTTTTATTTGAGGTGACTCCAAATGTCTCTCCCTCTATATAATTATTAGGTTCAATATGGGCTGTCTGGGAAAGGGTTTCTGACCATTCCTTCCCTCCCCACTTCCCAATGCCTTGAAGTCAGTCTCTATGTTAGACTCATCATTCTCCATCTCATTTGCTGCTTTTTCCTATGTAGTGTGACAACGAGTCGAGTTTGAGTCCAAGGTTCAGACTCGAACTCGACTCAAAACTCACAAGTCGAGTCAAACTCGCGAGTCAACTCGACTCGTGTGACACGCTATTTCTATGAGCTTTTGAGTACAGTTCTTGCCCTTTATTTGCATGGTATTTGGTACCTACCTAGGGTGTCTTCAGGAGTTATTTATATAGATGTAGGTGTTGTGAGTAGTTGCTAAGAAGTTAGATTATATTAAAAAGGCTCTCTTTATAGTACTGGTAGTGAATATACAATTAATACTGTTTAGAGTATTTGCTATTTGTCTTAGTATATTTATATTCTTTATAGTAAATTAACAGCAACTGCCTAAAATAGATTTTAATTAATTAGAGATATAGACTGCAATTGTTAGCGCTTGAGGCCAGTAGGCTAGTCAAGAGCAGCACTGGCGAGTAGCTAGTGAATAGCCGTTGAATTGGTAATTTACTAGTTGTGAAGTAATATGATAGTAGCTATTATTGGGGAATAGAATGAATTGCTTGATTATCTGTGTCTATCTTCTTGCTTCCTTTTATGTCTATTACCCTGCTCCATCTATGTATTGTCACTAGGCAGGCCTGCATATAAGGTATGCAGGTTTATCACACATACGTAGGCATAAGCCTACCTCATGACATTGGTGTCGGCGACAACAATAGCTTAAGGATTGGTTGCACAATATTTACTACTTAGTTTTATTATTGTTATATACTAGATTGCTAACTGAGGTGCTCTTTATTATAGATAGTAGATATATCTAATTAGTATAGTTTGTCACTATAACATAAGTATGCAGATAATGAGAGCTAATTTTCTATGCTTAGTATCTGCTGCACCATGTGACAAACCAGCTACTACATGCCACAACTGCCTGCAACCACTCACAACCACCAGCCACCTAAGAATCCCAACTCCCTTGGACCCCTAAGTATTCTGGTAAAGCGTCGTTGTCACTATAGGGAACAAGGAACTTGTTGGTGACGGCTTCTTTGGCGGGACCACATTGTGGGTTTGTCTGGGTTCTCTGCATCTCCATCTCTGCGACGGATAACAAGAGTATCTTTTGATGTCAATGGAGAAGGCCACTGCGTATCCTCTCCTGCCCATCCATACCCACGCCCCCAATCGACAAAGCTGGGTGGGTGTAGAATAGTGATACAAGACCTGTTGTGAGATGTTAAAGTGATGGCTAATCACAGGGCATTATGGATGAGAATCCAGCTGTAAATGGTCTCGGAAGTGGATATTTTCAGAGTTACTTTCACGAGACCTCATTCTAATTGTAAAATCCCGAGGCCTATAAAGCAGTGCAATGCCTACTGAATCAACCGGAAACATAGGGCTGGAATTCACTTATGGAACCTTGATATGGTACAGCAGCAATGGTGTCTAACGGCCCCGAAAGTGGAATTCAAAAAGACGGGATTCATCGTCCAGACATGTACGCAAAGCTTTCTCCATGTAGGCCAGGCCAGCTGCTGTGGATCATACAGGCATGCCATCTAAAACTTAAATTCTAAAATATACCCCGGCGACTGTATGTACTGCACCTGAACGACTCAAGACTTCCGAAACCAAGAGTCCCGTGTTACAACCATTACTCCGTCTTGGACTTGGCGTTATGTATCTGGATGTACAAGAAGGGATAGATGGTCTCAGGAATGAGAGTCACGATAATAACCCCAATGCTCCAAGCCGATCCGACATACTCCCAATTTTGAGGGACATTAAGATAGCGCCAGAAAAAGACACCGTAGGCAGTGTAGCACCCGATGTAGCGCGTCAACCTATGGGACCTGTTAGTAAGAGTATCCGGGAATAACGGTCACGGTCTAGGGCATTACCAAATCTCCAAGGAATGGCCCTTGGTATCCTGGTCTCTCCACAGGAAGTACAAGCAAGCCCAACCGATGGGAAGCTGCAAGAGAATACCGGTCCAATACGCTGTAATTTGCTCTCGCTCGTCCGGGTAAACTTTAGCTAGCCATGCTAGACCACCCACGCCTGCTGATACCAGGACGACCATATTGCGAATCAGTGCCCGTCGTTGCTGAGGGCCATACACCCGTCGTAACACCAAAAGTGTAAAGCTGATATCCAATTCGAACCATGCCAGGAAGCACAGTCGCTCTTTTGCGGTGCTCGTTGTGGCAAAGGCGTAGTAAAGCTCGTATGCCATCGTCCCAGAACTATAGCTGATTGTCAATCTTCGACGATTCCTCTAGCAAAAATATATGTATTGCTTCACATACAGGAACTGAACACTCCCCCAATCAGCACCCGGAAGGGTCCTGTCACTATATGCCCGGATCATGCAAAAGAGATAGCACAGGGAATATATCACCCCGCATGAGATGATCAACCCATCTTGGACGAACAGATAGCTCTCCGGAGGATTGAGCTGGAGATCCGACGGCTGGATAATGATATGCCGAACGCGATTGGCCAATTCGAAGTTCTCAGTCATAGTGAAGGCTACTCTGTACGCACGTCCTAGAAAAGGCTCTAACTCCCGGCGCAAGATACCGGGGCCTTTGGGGGGCTATAAATGCCCGGTTGCCTGCGGAAGCCTCACGTTCCCCGCAAAGCAGCGAGTGCTTGGCATGACGTGTGCGGCTGGGCTGAGTCAGCGAGATTGTGTTGCTATTTTTGATGAGGGCATGCTTGAGTTATGTTTGTTGAAATGTTAGGCTGGTCATATCAGGCACAGTATTTCCCGCATGGCCAACAATGTGGGTAGAGGGGACCATAGTGGCAGTGAGTGTATGTGTTGCCCTAACATAGCAGGTGGGGCTGATACATTCTTATCTACAGCCTATCTTTGCAGGATGACTTTCCATTTTCGATCGAGGCATACCAAACTCCATTATCGCTGCAGTATAAAGCCGGCATATGCCCGGCATATGCTTGTCACGGCCGCCATGAGTGGCTGGGAACCGAAGATCATCGGGCCTAAATGGCGCAAGATCTGGCAGGCAAACTCTCAATACGATATCTATGTCGGACATACTGACGCCTGGGGTTCTCGAGGCAACTTTATGACTACCAAAGTACGCCCCAGAATGCGCAAGAAGAGTTGCGGCTCCTATTGTTCTGATGTCAGAAGGATATCATTTTGGCCTCCAACGCCACCCACGCTAGTAGCTTATAAGGACATCAAGTCCGTAACATGGATACGACACCCGAGCCACAAGTCCTTCAAGTTCGAGGATATTTCTACCTAAACAAAGCAAAATGACAGATCCCACAGATAACATCAATACCGCCTCAGCGACATCCCGCACATACGCCCCCACTGAAAACACTAATACGGACCCAACATATTCCGGCGATACCACCTACGGCAGCTACGAGGATGACAGCGTTCCAGATTCTGAACTCCGAGGTGCCAACGACATCGTACCCTACCATGACACTTCCGCAGGTGGGGTGAGAGTCTACGATCCCTCGGACTACTCGATCGACACCATAGAGGCCGGCCAGGGTGCCAGGGTCTACGATGATATGACTGGTGCTTACGACGGGTAAACGAAGTATTGCACTGAGGATGCGCTTCGACATCATTGGGAGCGGGTGACGCCCCTTGAGGCTTCCTTTTTGAGGGATGTTAATAAGTTTGATAATGGGACGGGATCCGTGCCTGGGGGTATAGCGTTCTGCTACGGATGATAATTTTATTCATGATTATCATCAAGTGCGGCTACAGTGCATGATTGAACTCGGTTACATAGAGCTAGTATATTGACCTACAACGATAAATCATGTACATGTCATTATATGATTAGTTACTTTACGGAAGTACTTCTAGTGAGCAAGAGTGTCACTTTCAACTCCCTGTATCAAGCATTCCTGTTTATTTATTCCCAAAGCCCCGATGGAGCTATATCAATGGTTTAAAAGTAGTGGCAGCCTGCTAACTTGCTTGGACGAGTATCTTGAAGGCAAAGCCAAGGTAGTTGATAGACTGGGCCCTAAAAGCACACTCCCCGCCGATATACCAAGGGAAAGCTACCCAGTTACTGTCCAATTTAAGCAAATTCACGGAAAGATCAACCCGAGACCTTATAATTCTCCAACCCCCTAGGCCTATTGCTGCCCAAAGAAAGAGGGGCAAGATTAAACCCACTTTCAGCCACTTATCTAGGAGTCGCCATTCTGACAGACTACTGCTGTCAGGAAGGTTTAAACGTATTGCGTAGAATCTGAAGAGTGTGCCCTATATCAGGCCTCGCTTGGGCTGCAATAGTAGCATCAAGTATATAATTTCAGCAACTAGACATCTTTTTCACGGACAACACATCTGGCATTCGATTCTGCACACTGGATTAAAGAGAAGAGTCGGCACGATACCAATACATAACCCAGGGCTCAGACGTTCATTCTGCAGAAGCTATGTCATCCCCTCAGAAAGCACTGAAAATGCACTTGATGGCTTCGTAATGAGAGTGATACTGTTTCGAGAAGTGCTATTAGCATCATAGAGAATTTTACCCATGGAAATGCTAGAACTAAAACGGTATAATTGATCACCCAAAAAGCCACCCAACAAACATCCGATCTATGTTTTCAGTAAATACCCCATGCCTTTCGCCTCCTTGGTTGATTTTTTTTTCTCTCTTTT
>PQME02000041.1:0-142095 GCA_003004525.2 Aspergillus sp. MA 6038
TCCTCCTCCTCCTCCTCCTCCTCCTCCTCCTCCTCCTCTAAAACAGCATCATCCTCGTCATTAATGTTATTCTGTGACCGGCTTTTGGCATCCTTCTGGACAGAAGGGGGTATAGGAAGTTGCTCGGGCGTGTAAAACGCAGCGAGTTCCCGCAGAAATGACCGGAAGCATTCCTCCTCGCTACTCCAGTCGATATAGGGGCCCAGCCGGAGGAGGAAGCGTGGGAGCTTTCCCAGGGAGGGGAGGTAGCCTTTCAGGAGGAGGGGGACGGAGAGCAGGTCTCCGTCTGGGGAGATCTGGAGGGAGAAGTACTCGTCTAGCATTTCGCGGTGGTCGATGAGGGTTTTTGCGACGATGTCTGGGGCGGATGCGAAGATTTTGTTTTCTTCTTGTGTTGTCGCGGCGGCTTTTTGTTTGGGGTTACGGGCTACTTGTTGCACCTCGTGGCTTTCCTTTTCTGCTTCCGCCCCGATGCGCAGTAAATCCACAAGTTTGGGCGCGGGATCAAGCTTGATCACGCCAAAGTTCCCAAAGTCTGTGAGCCCGACTTGATAGAAGAATTCGCTGCAGAGCATGCCGTAGTCGACCAAGTAGAGTTTTACCCCGGACTGGATGGCTGCGATGCGTCGTCGTTCATCGACCAGTCCTACGTATGTGTGCGAGGCAATCATCTCAGTAAGATTGTTGTGCATGTTGGTGCGCACGGCTGCGCGGAGGTTCTTGACCGATGTTAAGGCGATGCGGAGAGGTTCACGTTCTGTCGTCTCGTAGTGGAGGCCTTCATCGAGGATGGTGGACGTCGAGGCTGGCTCTGCATCAGAGGGACCGAGTTGGGACTGAGATATGGGAATGGCAGGTGTGAGCATCGAGGTGATTTTGCGGACTTTCGAGTCTGTGCGGACCAGGTTGTGCTCGTAGGGCTTCTTTGCTGTTGCGGGGGTTTTTGGTGTTGCTGACGGCCGGTCTCCTTGTCTGTTATTATCATCGCCATCATCGTTCCCGTCTTCATCGTCGTGGTTTAGTGTCCCGATGGTTGGTACGCCTACGCCCGGGAGGACGGTTTGAGTTAAGAAGGTCCGACTCGAGTCGACATTTGCCAGTTTCGACCTGATCTCGTTGCAGATACTTTCAATGATTTCGTCCTCATTGAGGAAATTTACCTCTCGCTTCGTCGGATGCACGTTGACGTCCACCCGTTGCGGTTCAATCTCCAGGTCAATATAGGCAAAGGGATGGCCTCCCTTGGGGAGGAAGGCTGAGTACGTCTGTTCAATCGCTCTCTTTACCGTGGTTGACTCGACGGCGCGGTGATTGATGAAGAGGAGAATATTTGTCTTCTTAACATGGTAGTTGGCATTCGTAGCAAAGCCGGATGAGCGAAAGCCCAGCTTTTCGTCTTCCAGTTTGAACTCAACCAGTTCATTAGCTACTGAACTGCCGTGGATTTGACGGATCCGGTCCACTGTGTTTGCAACAGCTGGTGTCGAGATGCTGACACCAGAATCACCGTGTTTGCGGCATGAAAAGGATACGCCAGCACAATGGACAGCATATCGGCCGACCACATCAAGGATTTTGGCGTACTCTTCACTTGCGGATCGAAATGCTCGTCGTCTTGTCGGGACGTTATAGAATAGATCTTCAACCTGGTCTGGCATCAACAAACGATCCCGTATGCTGCATAGCTTGGATTAACTCACGGTGATTTGGGTACCACCACGACCAGCAGTTGGCTTTGGAGCAGCGGTCTGCCCTGGCTTTGAGGGAACGAGCTTTCCATCGCCATAGCGCGCTCGCCATGCACAGCTGGACCCAGCTGTCTTGGTCGTCACAGTAAGATGGGCAATATGGCTGATGCTTGCCAAAGCTTCTCCGCGGAACCCATAGGTGCCAATATTCGAGAGGTCCTCGAAACTTTTCAACTTGGACGTCGTAAACCTTTCGCACAAGATGGGGAGGTCGTCTCTCTACAACCAGATGGGTGAGTATGGCCAGCCTCCTTGGATAAAGACAACTATGTCCAACATTCGACTCACATCAATACCATTGCCATTGTCTGTTATTTGGAGCAGTTTGAGCCCGCCATCCTTTACTAAGACTTCAAGAGATGTTGAGCCAGCGTCCACCGCGTTCTCAATCAACTCTTTCAGCGCATGCATGGGAGCCACGATGATCTCCCCAGCTGCGATTTTGTTCACGACATCTGGGTCCAGAGCCTATTCGCGCATATCAGAATGTAAGGACTTCAATGAAATTCAATATAGCGGACTTACTCTGATCCTTTTGGGCTTTGGGGGAGGCTCCGTGTCGTCTTCTGCTGTCCGTTTGATGCCACGGGGCTCTAGGGTATTATCCATGTCTATGTCATCCATGGTCAAGAGAAACAATATTTCAAGATACTCTTTTTATAATGGTTTCATTGGATTGCCATTCAACTATAGGAACTCGGTGCTGGATTGCTCGCCGGACTGAGGATGAAGGATGACGGCCGATCCCACGCATGTAAGGTTCCCGCCCGCGCGGAATCTTGCTCTAACCGCCTCTTTCTTCAACGTCACGCAACAGGGCCCCCCAAGTCTTATTTTCGAGCTTATTTTGGTGGCAGATTAACTGCCAGGGAGTATGCAATTCTCTAGAAGCCTTTGTCCCGAGAGAGAAGGGACAGGGGACGACGAATGAGGACGAGACGAAGGAAGCACCTGGACAATGATGACCATAACCGACTTATATGGCGCCTATATACCCTTCTCGGGTCTTGTTCAAGGGGGCTTACGCCTTCTATGCAAGATATTATCCTGGGATCTCTCAGTCTCGACAGAATAGCCAGTGAGAAAGTGGCATAATCCGGCCGTGCTCCGTTTCACCATCATTCTTCCTTGAGAGGATTCGATACTATGGTGCAGACAATACCAAAATAGGGAGGCCACTCAGGGCATGCATGTCCTTTATCGTGAAGCAAGGCAAACTTCTTCTACGCGCAAGCTAAGTCATGCCAGTGTCTCCAGGGGCCTCTGAGTGGACCTGGATTAACACCACTGTTTTGAATGCCTCCAGGGCATATACTGAGCATAACCTGTTGGCCAAGAAGATCAATAGCAACAGTCTTTCTTTGATCATAGCTGGGATCTGCCAGCGTTATCATCCTACTGCTTTTGTCCCAAAGCTCTCGGGCATAGCACACACTTCAGGTACACAGGGATATTCCAGCAAATTCAGGTCAACAGCTCATGGATGACAGAGTAGTTGGATGGCAATTCTAGCCAGACAACAACACTATGACTGTTCTCTGCCAGATGGGTTTTGGTTCTAAGAGCATGGAGAGTGATCTTGACTGTCTTCCAAGGTGTATGGGACCTGTACAAGCTGTCTCACATAATCTGTGTATAGTACCGGTGCTGCACATTATCAGGCACATCTCTCTAGGCATAGTAAGAACAATACAGCTTTCTTTATGCTTCTCATCATAGTAATGTGACGGCGATGATGACACTTGACTCTGTGGCGGCCGGTGGATGACATAAGCAGCGGAGGTCCACCCAAGGCCAGCGGCGACGAAAGCGAGAAGCTCTCTGTGTCCCCCATCAACCAGCTTCCAATCCCGTTTCCTGCGACATCACTCGTTGTGCAGGGCTTTTTTCTCGTTTGTTCCGCTAATTACGGTTGTCACCCCAGACCTTCCCTATCTTCTCTACTGTCACGCGTACCGGACCACACACGCACAGAGTACCTCGTTAGACACCGTCAGAGATGGCGAAAGAAGGCGAGCGGTCAGCTCCCGTTGACAAGGGCAAGGGTAAGGCTGAAGATGTGAAGGATGTGCCGATTGGAAAGAAGCCTCAGAAGGATGAGAAGCAGCAGGCGAATGGGAAGAAGAAGGACGAAGAGCCCCAGGAAGGTAGGTCTAGCATCTAACACCGGCGGAAGACCGTCAACAGATTTCCAAAACCACTCGAACGGTGCTGACGTGACACCTTGTCCAGAGGAGCTCAGTGAAGAGGATCAGCAGCTGAAGGGAGAGCTTGAAATGCTTGTGGAACGGTTAAAGGTATTTTTTTCTCTTCGAGCGCGAGATTGTCAAGAATGATGACGTTAACGTTTTGTGTTGTCTTCTATCACAGGAACCGGACACTTCGCTGTACAGTCCTGCCTTGGATGCGATTAAGAACTTCATCAAGACCTCGACCTCGTCGATGACCGCCGTCCCCAAGCCTCTCAAATTTCTCAGACCGCATTACGATGAGCTCGTGGCAGTTTACGAGAAGTGGTCGACGGGCCCCGTCAAGGTTCGTTTATATATATATTGCATGATACTGTTCGTCGACGGGAACTAAAACAGGGTATAATGTAGGACTCGTTGGCCGATATGCTTTCGGTTCTCGGTATGACCTACGGCGATGAAGAGAAGCTTGAGACGCTCAAGTATCGCCTGCTCGCCAAATCAGAAGATCTCGGCTCCTGGGGCCACGAATACATTAGGCATTTGGCACTGGAGATTGGACAAGAATATCAGAATAGACTTAATGCGGAGAAGGACACAAAAGATCTTGTCGATTTGGCATTGTCTCTGGTTCCCTACTTCTTGAGTCATAATGCAGAGGCCGATGCTGTCGATCTTTTGAGCGAGCTGGAAATCATCGAGGAGATTCCGCGATTTTTGGACGAAAACACATACTCAAGAGTCTGTCTATACATGGTCAGCATGGTCAGCCTCCTCACATACCCCGAGGATCAACAATTCCTTCGCACGGCCCACGAGATTTACGTCCGCTTCAACGAGCTCCCCAAGGCGATTATTTTAGCAATACGCTTGAATGACGCCGAACTGATTAAGAGCGATATCGACTCCACTTCGGACAAGTCTTTAAGGAAGCAGCTGGCTTTCCTCGCTGCCCGGCAGCAGGTATGGCTGGAAGCTTCCCCCGAGGACGAGGAGGATCAGTCTTTCATGGATTGCTTGAACAACACGTCCATCCACAAGCACTTCAAATCTCTCGGAAAGGAGCTCAACATTCTGGAGCCTAAGATGCCGGAGGACATCTACAAGACCCATCTCGAAACCCGCGGCGCCGGACTTACTAACGTTGATTCTGCGAGACACAATCTTGCCAGTGCTTTTGTCAACGCCTTTGCCAATGCCGGATTTGGAAATGACGACATGATGCTGGGTGAAGGGGATAAGGGTTCCTGGGTTTGGAAGACCAAGGATGACGGTATGCTGTCTACGACAGCATCGCTGGGGATGCTCCTTCACCGGGACGTGGAAGTCGGCCTTGACAAGATCGACAAATTCACATATGCTACGGAAAATCAGATCAAAGCAGGTGCCCTGCTTGCCATCGGTATCGTCAATTCTGGCGTCAGGATTGACTCTGATCCTGCGCTGGCCCTCCTGAGTGACCCTAGTAACCTGGAGAGCGAAAGCGTGCCTATGAGGGTGGCTTCCATAATGGGTCTTGGCTTGGCTTACGCCGGGTCCAACAAGGAGGAGCTTTTGGAGGTCCTGCTTCCCATTGTGGAGGATGTCTCGCTTGACATGCAGCTGTCTGCAATGGCCGCTGTTTCGCTGGGCTTGGTTTTTGTTGGTTCATCGAACCACCAGGTCAGCGAAGCGATTGCCACAACACTGATGGATGAGGAGCGGCAAAAGCACTTGAAGGACAAGTGGACTCGCTTCATGGCACTAGGCCTGGCACTTTTGTACTTCGGCCGCCAAGAGGAAGTTGACGTGATCCTTGATATCCTCAAGGCTGTCGACCACCCGATGGCCAAGCCAACCTCTGTCCTCGCCTCCGTCTGCGCGTGGGCTGGAACAGGTACAGTGTTGAAGCTGCAGGAGCTCCTTCACATCTGTAACGATATCATTGATGAGAAGGAAGAGTCGAAGGGCGATGAGCTTGTTCAGTCATATGCCGTCCTGGGTCTGTCACTCATTGCTATGGGCGAGGAAGTTGGTCAGGATATGATCCTCAGACAGTTTGGCCACCTGATGCACTACGGTGCAAGTAACATCCGGAAGGCCGTTCCTCTCGCCATGGGCTTGATCAGCCCTAGTAACCCTCAGATGAAGGTCTACGACACGCTGTCTCGGTACAGCCACGACAATGATAACGACGTTGCAATCAACGCGATATTCGCCATGGGTCTCTGTGGTGCTGGTACGAACAATGCCCGTTTGGCGCAATTGCTTCGACAGCTGGCAAGCTACTACCACCGCGACCCGAACTCGCTGTTTATGGTTCGCATCGCCCAGGGTCTGTTGCACATGGGCAAGGGTACCACAACGCTCAACCCCTTTCACACGGACCGCCAGGTTCTCTCTCGCGTGTCTGCCGCCGGTTTGCTTACCGTTCTCGTTTCTATGATCGACGCCAAACAATTCATTCTCGCCGAACACCATTACCTGCTCTACTTCCTTATCACCGCCATGTATCCCCGATTCCTTGTTACTCTTGATGAGGACCTGCAGCCGCTTACTGTCAACGTCCGGGTAGGACAAGCGGTGGATGTTGTCGGCCAAGCTGGTCGACCAAAGTCTATCACTGGATGGCAAACACAGAGCACGCCTGTGCTTCTGGCATATGGTGAGAGAGCAGAGCTTGAAGATGAGCAGTACATTCCTCTGAGCAGCACCCTTGAGGGCCTGATTATCCTGCGCAAGGTGCGTTGACCTTTCTTTTCACTTTCCAACATTGACGCAATGAAACTAACATATCCGCCTTAGAACCCGGACTGGGAGAGTCCCAAGTAAAAGCCATGATGTGTATTGGGGTTTAGGTCGAGTTGAGAGCGAACTCATCTAGCGATCGGGAATTATCGGGCTTAATGTACTTGAGGAAGAGCAGTACCAGTCGTATTTATTATGATGAACATCGACCATCCGGCTTTCCGGAAATTTTCAATATACCGTCCTCAAGTAGTCAATGTCAATCGTCTTGTATACAACTGTATGGTGTATTGCTAGAATAGGAAATTAGGGTACAGGGTAAACGGCGATAAGTTTTGCGCATCACTTCCGCGGGTCCTCATTCCATCAAGAAAGGAACAAAGAACGCCAACTCTATCGTTTCAAATACATGGGACTTAAAGTATCAAGTATTCAGCAAACATGAAGCTCGACCCGAAAGCAATCCGGTATCTCA
Organism: Aspergillus sp. MA 6038; assembly: GCA_003004525.2. Taxonomy (NCBI): domain Eukaryota; kingdom Fungi; phylum Ascomycota; class Eurotiomycetes; order Eurotiales; family Aspergillaceae; genus Aspergillus; species Aspergillus sp. MA 6038. Next base: position 7,140 of record PQME02000041.1, read on the forward strand.
ATTCAGAAGATTTCCGTGTGCTGTCTGCGGTATGGCTCCGCTCTTGATTCTTCATCTAATCGCAAACGTGCCATCTCACAGCTAACGATAAGGATTCATGATCAGGTTGAACAAGGAAGCAAAAACCATGAAGTCGTACCGACGCCGTTGATTGCGCAGATCTCAGGTCTTCGAGGTAACAGTGGAGTTAACCGGTCGATTTCGGCGTTGGCGAAGACGAATTTGATCGCGAAGGTGAAAAATGCGAAGTGTACGTCCCTACTTCCAACTCTGATTTATGGCTGGTTGCTATTGGTCAGTATATGAAAAAGGAGAAATATTGACAGGCTGCTTGGGATTAAGATGACGGCTACCGATTGACCTACGGAGGATACGACTACCTCGCTCTCCACGCGCACCAAAAGAATAAATGCATCTATTCCGTTGGCAACCAGATCGGTGTCGGGAAGGAATCCGACATCATCGTGGTTGCGGATAATCGCAAGATACAACGGATTCTGAAAATCCATCGTCTGGGCCGTATATCGTTCCGATCCGTGAAGAACAACCGCGACTACCTACGGAACCGGAGCACAGGGTCGTGGATGTATATGTCGCGTCTGGCAGCTATGAAGGAATATGCATTTATGAAAGCGCTTGAGGCGAATGGATTCTCGGTGCCGCAGCCGATTTCGCAGAATCGTCATACGATTGTGATGAGTTTGGTGGATGCGTTTCCGCTGCGTCAAATAGCGGAAGTCCCCGATCCTGCATCGTTGTATTCGGAACTTATGGATATGATTGTGCGCCTTGCGCGATTTGGGTTGATCCACGGTGATTTTAATGAGTTCAACTTGCTTATTAAGGAGGTAGAGGTCAATGGAGAAGAATCTGATGCCAAAGGGAAGGCCCCAGAAGGCGAATCCTCAGAAGACGCTACCACTACCACCATAGAGGAAGAAGAAAACGAGGAGCAGGGCTCTGCGAATATCCGGCTGGTCCCGGTCCTGATCGACTTCCCACAGATGGTTTCGGTTGACCACGCCAATGCAGAAATGTATTTTGATCGTGACGTGAACTGTATCAAGCGGTTTTTTCAACGGAAATACCATTTCGTCAGCGACGAACCTGGTCCGTTCTTCGCGGATGCTAGGAAACAGCTCCTCCAAGATCCCGAGAAACGACTGGATATTAATGTTGAGGCGTCTGGGTTTTCAAGGAAGATGGCGAAAGAGTTGGAAGCGTACATGAAGGAGGTTGGGGCAAATCAAGAGAACGAAGAGTCTGGGAATGAGGATGGCGAAGAGGGAGAAGAGGAAGAGGAAGAGGTCGATGATAGTTCTCGGAGGTTAGAGGATCTGCGTGTGTCGTAGATTTCTGGATGCATTATTGACGACTATTATTATGAGCAATGTGTTGTATTGCATGGACTCATGCAGAGACCATCCAGGAATATATATATGGACAAAGCCCTTGCCAATGGCTTAGGGCTGACATTTCCCACCCCTACAGTCAGAGGACCAGAATCTATCCATTTACCTGCTCTCTTCCAACTGTCATTCTTCGTGTCATCTCTGTTTCTTCTTTCCACTGGGATACTACACTTGAACCATCTAAGATTGCCTAAAAGGAAGGTGGTGTTGATGATTCGATATAGGATTATGCTCTGGACCCAAGGAACAATACCAACGTTTTTCGATAGATAGACTAGACTTCTCTTTGAATCAATAGAAGCCCTGCGCTTTGCCCCTGATTACCTGGCCATAGAGCTCCTGTGTCTCTGAATCCTGTTGCAATCCTCAATGCTTCATTTATAGCTGATGATGGCTACGGCACGTGGCGCGGCCAACTTCGCATTTTCCGCTCCGAAAAGGTTTCGCCGAATCTGAATCGAATTTCCGGCGACTTTCCCTGTCCACCACCATCATTATCTCCGTTTCACTCTCGTTGATCTCCCGGTTCCATACTGAATCTCTAGGAAATACACGATTGAGTCACGATGGTGCGCGCATTTTCCAACGTACCCAAGAAACCCGCGGGTTGGGTGCCTCCCTCGGCGCCACTATCCCAGCGCAAGCAAGTATTCCTGTACGTGCACACCGACCTCGAAACGCAATGAGAACCCAATACCCGATGAAAACAGAATAGCACACGAGATGTCACTGAGAAGCCTAGGAATACGGCTAATAAATAAGCAACAGCCCCGAATTCACAATCGCCCTCATCCGCACGCCCTTCCTCCCACCCCGCTATGCCTCGTTTTACGTCCCACTGAGCTTCAACAAACTCGACATGCGCGATTACCTCCAACGAGTCTACGGCGTCGATGTAATCGGTGTGCGCAGCTACGTCGAGCAGCAGAAGATCACCCGCGAGCGACCGATGGGGAAATGGGGCTACGGGAGGGTTAGGAGACCCGAATCGAAGAAGAGGATGACGGTCGAGATGACACAGCCGTTTGTGTGGCCTGATGCGCCGAAGGATACAGCTCCGTATGTTTCTTACGCCTCTTTTTCCTCTTTTACCTGGCTTTTTTTTATTATTAAAATGGACCTAATGTGCATATGGGGTATATGGCTAACGATCCCGGGACGAAAAAATCAGATGGGAAAAGGATCAATTCTTCAAGGCAGCCAAATACCAAAGCGATATCCAACAGGCGAACCGTCCCGATGCCGGTATGGAACCGAACAAGCCGGAGCGCGAAGCCTTAAAGAAGGAGGCAAAGGAAATCATGGAGGGGAAGAAGACCTGGAGACCGACCTGGCAAGCTTTGGGGCTCAGTTATGACCGGTCAGCCTTGGCTAGGGGTTCGACGAGTTCATGAATGACCACTTATTTCTTTCGATGTTCTCATTTGATTTATGGATAGAAAAGCGGCCTTTGTTTTTTATACTTATTTTTCTATCTTTCATGATGTGCTATTGGGTGTCTTATATGGTCGTTGCGAATTCTGTATTATATTCGTTTGTCATAGATATAAAACAGCGTATTATTCCATTGAGTAAGGTGTTTGGATCAAGTGCTACAGACTATTGACAGCTATATATACTTGATACACTCGACTGTGCTATGGTTATTGAGCTCGGAACAAACAGAAAAATAACAAGCACGCTATGCAACAGAGAACGGGGTCGACATATGTCGGTTGGATCGAACAATCCAAGATAATCAACGAACTTGGAAGGCACAGAATGAGCGAGATGAAGAGCAGAGGGTGCCAAGTCAATCGAATCGCATACACGAAAAGAAAGAAAAGAGATCAGAGACGACTCTCAACAAAGTTCATATGATGCTGACCGGGCCAATGCGCATCAGGCCACACCTGCCGGATAGCTTCCCAGATATGCTTGACATAGACGATCTGCAGGCCCTCCTGGACCTCCTGCGGGACATCCTTGACATCCTTGCGGTTGTGGTGCGGGAGCAGAACGGTCTTAACGCCAGCGCGCAACGCACCGATGAGCTTCTCCTTGATACCGCCGACAGGCATCACCCTGCCGCGCAGGGAAACCTCGCCGGTCATGGCAAGTTGCGGGGGCACGGCTTTGCCGGCGAAGAGCGAGATAAGACCGATGGTGTGCGCGAGACCAGCCGAAGGGCCGTCTTTGGGGATCGCTCCTGATGGGCAGTGGACGTGAATGCTGCGGCTCTTCATGATGTCCTCGTTGGGATCGTGCGTCAATCCCAGTTCAAAGGAGTGTGCCTTTACCCATGTCAGAGCCACTTCAACACTCTCCTTGAGAACATCGCCAAGTTTGCCCGTGAGCTGGACACGGCCGTTGCCAGGCATGTCCGCGACTTCGATGAACAAGATGCTTCCTTGACCGCCAGTGGAGTATGCAACGAGACCGGTGACAACACCGGGACGACTACTTTTCTCCGCGATCTCTTCGTCGAAGCGCTCGATGCCAAGAATTTCTTCCAAATCATCAACCGTGACCACCGGATTGTACTTGTCCAGACTGCCTGTGTCACCAGCGTCCGCAAACTGAACGGCCTTGTAACGACAGACTGCGCCGAGTTCACGCTCGACGTTGCGAACACCTGACTCTCGGGTATACGAGGTGATAACCTTGTCAATTACCTCGTCGGAAAGGCTGACCTGTCCCTCGGATAACCCGTTCGACTGAATCTGCTTCGGAAGCAGATGGCGCTTGGCAATATGCCGCTTCTCAAGCGTTGTATATCCAGACAGCGAAATTGTCTCCATTCGGTCAAGCAGAGGTGGTGGGATGGTATCGAGGGAATTCGCTGTCGCGATAAACAAGACCTTGCTCAGGTCAATCGGGATGTTGATGTAGTGGTCGCTGAATGTATGATTCTGCTCCGGATCCAGGACCTCAAGCATGGCCGCAGATGGATCACCTTGAAAGTTCGCGCCGCCAACCTTGTCGATCTCATCCAGCAAGAACACTGGATTAGCCACGCCAACCTTCTTAAGCCCGTTGACGATGAGACCAGGCATGGCAGCGACATAGGTTCTCCGGTGGCCTCGGATCTCAGCTTCGTCCCTAACGCCACCAAGAGAAATTCGGTGAAATTTCCGGTTAAGCGAGGCAGCGACAGACCGTGCCAGACTAGTCTTGCCAGTCCCTGGAGGTCCTACTAGCAGCAAGATGGGAGACTTGTCGGTCCTGCGCCTGGATTGCAAAATCTCCACCTTTCCCTCAATCGCGACCTTTTCAGAGTCGGACAGTAACGGCATCTCCCTTTCAGCATCCTCACCTGCAGCTTCAAGGTCCCTGGTCAACGAAGCGATTTGACGCTCGACGTCCTGATTGGTGGACTGCTTCAATCGTAGTACAGCCAAGTACTCCAGCAATCGCTTCTTGATCTTCTCCAAGCCGTAGTGATCATCGTCTAGTTGCTTCCTCGCCCTCGACAACGTGTCGGGCCCAAGCTGATCTTCAGTGGCCTTTGTCCACGGGATCTCAGCAATGTTTTCAAGATAGGTCCGGCAGACACCGTATTCCGCATTGGCGGGGTTCATCTTTCGAAGACGTTTCAATTCTTTGTCGGCAACCTTCCTAGCTTCTGGGCTTAGCTGGGCCTCCTGAAGCTTTTGCTGAAGCTCGTCAACCTCATTCATTTCTTTGTCGTCGCCGTCATTATTGCGTCCACCATTGGCGGGTCCAGGGGGTGCTAGTCCCGTCAAACCAGCCATTGCGCGTCTCGCCAGAATTTCGCGATCGTGCGGGTCGTACTGGTTGATGTCGAATCCGGAGTTTTGAGGGAGAGTGGTTGAAATGTGTGTGACCTTAACATTGTTCTTGATACCTTGAACCTGCCTGTTAAGAATCTCGACGACCCTATCCAGTCTCGTTCGCAGATCGAGAGCGCTCAAAATTCGGAGTTTCTCTTCAAAGCTGGACTCGGAAACATCAGCCATGAAATCCGCAAGCTTCCCCGCGCGGGACAAATCGGTCTTTGAGATAAATAACTCGAATTTGCGTGCAACAATTGGCGAAAGACGAGCGGAATTCGACGGCAGCAAGGATGAGAGACGTAAGAGCGTGAGAAGCTCTCGCGAGAGCCGTCGTAGTTGCTGGAACAGTTCAACAGTTTCCGAATCGCTCACACCGGTGTCTTATCCGCAAGAGAAAAGAAATCAGCCATATGGTCCATCAAGTCCCGAGACAACTGTCTTACCTTTCTCATCAATCATGTTCACTTCAGCTTCGAAAAAGGGCCTCTCTTTGAAGACGCGTTTGATAGTAAACCGCTGCACACCCTGGACAAGAAGAAACGGCTCCGCATAGACACGACGCTGAACGCCAATCACCTTACCCAAAGTACCATGACGATAGAGATCTTCCTTTCTGGCCTGACCCGCATCGATGACATCGTATTCGTCCTTCTTGGTATCATCCAAGTTGCTATCTTCGAGGAGCTGCTGGCCATCCTTACTCAGGTAAGGCGAATTGAGCGGCACGCAACCAAACGTCACGCTATTTTCCCGCTGGCCAGGAGTGGTTCGATCCAACAGCGACGACAGTAGATTGGAGAGATCCGGGCGATTGGAGACCGGAATACGAGAAGTGACCCCTGGCAGCAGGACAGTGCCCTTAGGAAGCGGGACGAGAGCGAGCTTGACCGCTTCACTGTTCTTGGATCCCATCTTGCGACTGTTCTCGGAAATGACGCAGGAACACAGTCGACTTGCGATGTCGGATAAGCAACAGCAGCGGCTAGTCCGGCTAGACGAAGGCACGAATAAGAAACAAGAGATATCCGCAAGAAACGTCGATAATTATGATAGAGAGTAAGGGTAGCGACGACGATGACGACGATAAGCCGGGGAAGTGGGCGAAGAGAAGGTTATAAATTGACCAGCGCAAAGGAGGTTCTGGAACCGCGTGGATGTGACGCTTCCGGGGAGGCGATCAGATGGTGGGAGATAAGAGAGACGCCCGATGAAGCCGAGGTTAGGCTATTATGCCGCCAGTCGCCGATCTGCGAGATGCCAGTGGCGGATAGCAGGACGGCGCAAAGAACGAATAAGAGCTTGACACATGCTGCAGCATGGAACAGACTCAACTGGACCCCATCTGATGCTAGGATTCTCCTGGTCGTCGCTGATTCTGCGCAGTTGTTGCTGGGGAAGCTCTTCGTCGTGCTGCTTCTCCCAAATCAGGGTCTGTATCACGTGCTTATTTACCGTACGTGACTATGTATATTACACTAGTGCGGTAACTTTGGTATTGGTTATCGGTTGCTCGGAATTATTCTCTGCTTGGAGGCAATTCACTTGGAGGCAATTCTAGCTCTACTCCGGAGTACATACTTACTAGACAGACAGCCGCATCTTTAGATAAAGGCTCTTTATGAAAGAATCTTATTTCTCGATCCAGCAGCCTTTTTTACCAGCTTTTCCTTTGTCCTGCGTTTATTCCGAGTTTGCACATCCCAAATCGCCATGACATCTGCCCCGCCTCCTCCCACGTCCGCCGATTCGTCCTCGACGAGGAGGACCTTCACCATCGGAACGCGCAAGTCGAAGCTAGCTCTGCTGCAGACGGATCTCGTGCTCGCTGCGTTGAAAGAGGCATGGCCCAATTTCTCATTTCAGATCGCATCGAGGGAAACGGCTGGGGACCAGAATACCAACATTGCTCTGCGCGACTTCACAGCCAAGAACTTGTGGACGCAAGAATTGGAGGATCTCTTGATTGCCGGGCATGTGGATTTCATCGTTCATTCCTTGAAAGGTACGTATATAATATATCCTTGCCACTTTTCGTACTTTTATTCCTGGTTTGTTGCGGGGTTGACTCATTTTGCGACTATCTCAGATGTGCCAACCCTCGTTCCTTCTTCGTGTACGCTGGGCCCCATGATGAAACGGGAAGATAGCAGAGATGTGCTTGTTATAAAGAAAGGAAAGCCGAACATGGGCCTGGCGGATTTGCCAGCGGGGTCCGTCGTGGGAACGTCGTCCATCCGTCGCACTGCTCAGTTAGCACGACAATATCCCCATTTGGAAGTGGCAGACGTTCGCGGGAATATCGGCACTCGACTAGCCAAGTTGGATGCAGAGGATGGTCCGTTCACATGCATAATTCTGGCTGCGGCCGGTCTGCTGCGGCTAGATCTCCAGGACCGTATCTCGCAATACCTGGATTCAAAGAACGGGGGAATGCTACATGCAGTTGGACAGGGAGCTCTTGGTATTGAAATTCGCAAGGATGATCAGCAGGTTCATGACATGCTGAACACGATCGGCCACAAGGAGACGACGCTGGCATCTCTGGCCGAGCGAAGTTTGCTGCGGAAGCTGGAAGGCGGATGTAGCGCACCGCTGGGCGTTGAAACTGAATGGGTTCAAGGGTCTGACGGCTCGCAGAAATTACGAATGAGGTCAATTGTTGTCAGCGTGGATGGCAAGCAAAGTGCCGAAGTTGAGGTTGATGGGGCTGTGGATTCCCCCGAAGCTGCCGAAGAGTTCGGTGTCACCGTGGCCAAGGCGTTGGTAGAGAAGGGCGCAGGCTCCATCTTGGATGAAATCCAACAGAACAAACAGGCTCCATGAAGGGCTTCAATGTCAGGGAAATATTTAGAAAATTGATACCATGGAGAGACTGGTCTTCTCCTTTACTCCACGAATAGACGTCGTGATGTGAAAAGAATACATGAACAAAAATCTGCTAAGCTCCCCTCATATATCCCTCGATGCCACGTATTGGTAATAGATGATATCGTCAGTCGTGACATTTTGAGATAGTTGCCGGCTTTTTATTAATGAAGAAGGTCGGAGTAATAATGCGAGGTCAAGCAGGACTCAGCCCCTGTTAAGAGTATTCCCAGAGCCTTTCGGATTTGCTTCTGTAAACTCATCCCAAGCTCGTGCTTTCATGGTCTCTTCATCAGCTTTATCCAAATCATCCTCGTCGATCTCCTCCTGTACACCTGACTGCTCTCCCCCTTGAACGAAATTGCCCCTCCTCTTCTCTTCCTCCAGATATTCATCTATCGTCATTGTGGGAAGATTATGACTGGGTTTGAAAACGCCTTGCTGCAACTGGGTTCGACGATCGAGCAGCGTGAATGGTTGCATTGGCTTTCCATCCTTACTCAACATAGGTCCTTTGTCACCTTTCAGAAACTGAGAAAGAGAGGCATCCACCCGGTCTGAATAACCCGACTGATCCGTATTATCCTGTCTCCTTGGGTCGTCTTGTTGACGAGGGTCTGTGGGAGGCGCTGCGTTGCGCATGACCGATAGCATCGACAGTTCTTGTACGAGCAAGTCCATAGCCTGGAAGGCCTGATGTGTGTACAGGTTTATCTCTGCTAGGTAGAGTCGTCGGATGTCTTCGTCGTCGTTTTGTAGCCGGTCATAATTGTGAGAGAGATACTTGGACCAACAGTCAGCATGGCCTTCAATCCCCCAAGACCAATATCGCAAAAAAGAAAAAAAAAAAAAAGAAAAAGAAAAAGAAAAAGAAACTTCGTCGCACCTCAAGTATCTGTTTAAGCTCCTTTTCTTCCCGAAATCTCGATACCTTTACATCCCTCCGCACGGCCGCATCGTTGGTCGGTATCAGCGAGAACAACGAAGGGTTGGTGATATATCGTTCGTAAAGCTTTTTGCTATTATCATTAAGCAAGCCGTAATCATCGATGCGCGCGAGGTACCCTTCATATCTCTCCAAAGCACGTCGAAGGATAGCTTCACGATTCGAGCTGTAGCTTCGTTGCAGAAGGTCCGCAAGAAGGTATTCTACGGTCAAGTACCTGAAAGAGAGAGGTTGAAATTAGCCAAAGTGAACCCTCCGCTAGATAACAAGCAAACGCACTGTAGCTCCCCTGTAGCAACCTCCTCGATGGGCTCGTTCGAACTGAATAGGGAGAGCGATCCCACGAGTTTCTCGCAATCCTCGAATTTGGCGATGACAGCGTTGACATCAGAGCGGGAATTCGTTTCCAATGCGGCCTTGTCTGCTTTTGCAGAAGCAAACAGAGACCTCAAGTTTTGAGGTTGTTCAGATTCCATTATTATCGATTTTATTGATCGTCAACGGAGGGAGACACAGGAAAATTGGAGGAAGAAGTCAATGCAAGCTCCCCGCGGAAGATTTACCATCTAGCCCCGCCGTATCGATAAGATCACTGTACAACGGCATGAACTATGGTTGGCTTGGTATTGAGTATACTTGAATTGATTCCTGGCTAGCTTTTTGGAATATAGATGTTGTTCGAAATATATCAATCGAATTTTGGAGTTGATATTCTGGAAACACCCCGCATACTCATGGATTCACCCGCGTTTGCTCTTTGTTTGCTCCCAGGAGACCTGCAGACAGTGGCTGTTTATCATTATTCACTGGGAAATCCCTTAGCCTGTTTTCCCGGGATAAATCTAGCTACTTTCGCCTACCTCCAAGGACCGTTTCGAGGTTGAAACACATTGCCTTGGTGCTACGAAGGCTGTTGAGAAGAAGCCATTCTAGATCCAAGATGAAGTCTCCAGAGGAGTCGCTGACGGAGACCCCAACTAATGATTACCAGGAACTCGATAGATGTCTCCCTACTAAGCCTGTTGACAGTTTTACAGAAGCGGGGCCGGAAGCAGATATCACTGCTGAGAAAGAAGATACATCTTCCGCCGGGTCAGAGGTGGAGGAAGAGGTCGGAGAAGTAACGGACGCATCGAAACGTCGGAGAGTCCAGAATTCACAGTTTGAGGCCTTGCAAGTGCTATCCAGCAGCTTTGTATTGACACAGGCTAATTTTGAACCAGACTTTCTAGTCGTGCCGAATCAGGTCTTGTTGAGTCGAGTAAAGCTGCACGTCCGGACATCCCCGAAGCTGAGCTCTCTACTGCTCACCTGGCAGCAAGGAAGGATCTGGGATCTGGGGCGCTGGATCCTCGGGAATACCAGTTGGAATTGTTCGAGAGGGCCAAAGTACAGAATACAATCGCAGTTCTAGATACGGGTGCGTTCTGAACAAACTCTTCGTTCATCATTCAGTGGAACTATGCTGATATACCTCTAGGTTCTGGGAAGACGCTGATTGCAGTGCTTCTGCTGAAGCATGTTATCCATAATGAGTTGAATGATCGTGCACAAGGAAAGCCACATCGCGTATCATTCTTCTTAGTACGAAGGCAAAGTCTTTTACAAGAGGGCAGCAGCTGACCCTATTTCAGGTCGACAGCGTTACCCTCGTATACCAACAAGGGGCTGTTTTGCGCAACAATATAGACCAGAATATTGCGCAATTTTTCGGTGCCATGGGAACAGATCTGTGGAACAAACAGATCTGGGAAGAACACTTCAAAGCGAACATGGTGATAGTGTGCACGGCAGAGATATTAAACCAGTGCCTCCTCAATGCATATTTGAGGATGGATCAGATCAACCTGCTCATTTTCGACGAGGCTCATCACGCGAAGAAGGATCATGTTTATGCGCGGTTGGTAGTGAAGTCCGTGGAGTGATGAGCATAGATCCTGACAGGATGCTAGGATTATCCGAGATTCATATCTCAAGGAAGCTCCTTTGAAGCGTCCAAGAGTCTTTGGGATGACTGCATCACCGATTGATGCCAGAGGCGATATTGTAGACGCAGCTACGTAAGTATTAGATTGCCCGAATGCATTCCACTATACTTATTATACATAGGAAGCTCGAAACTATGCTTGATAGCCAAATCGCGACCACCTTGGATCTTACTCTGCTGCGGCAGTTTATCAAGCAGCCAAGGGAAAAAGTGTGGACATACAACCGGCTTGGGGCGCCTTTTGCAACTGAACTATTCAAGACAATGAAGGATCGCTTTGGTGATCTAAGCTCACTGGAAACTGTCTTCAGATTTGCTTGGAACGCTAGCTCTGAATTGGGCAGGTGGTGCGCAGACAGAGCTTGGGCTCACGCCTTGGCAGACGATGTCTTGCCGAAGCTTGAAGGCCAATTCAGCAAAGTCGTCAATATGGTATCTCCAGGAAAATTACCTGAAAACGCATGCAAGGAAATTGAGCGTATCAAGGAAGCCAGTGATATTGTCAAGAATCACCCATTTAATAGGCCCGATGATCAAGGATCACTTAGCCCTAAGGTGGAGCTTTTGCGGACGGAGCTCAATAAATACTTCGATAATTCCAGTGACACCAAGTGCATTATCTTTACCAAGATGCGCTATACGGCGCGGGTGTTGTTCGAGCTCTTTACAGAGTTGAATCTGCCATGTTTGCGTCCCGGAGTACTCGTCGGTGTGCGATCCAGTGATTTAGCTGGCATGAACATTACATTCCGACAACAGTTCATTTCACTGGTGAAGTTTAGGAGAGGCGAGGTTAATTGCCTGGTAGATGCAGGCCGGAACTATGACTTGGATTGTGCTGGCTGACTGCATTCAGTTTGCCACTTCCGTGGCCGAGGAGGGACTCGATATTCCGGACTGCAACTTGGTTGTCAGGTGTGATGCTCTCCAATAGCGTATTGATTTGTTGAAACCGCTGATAGATGAAAGGTTTGATTTGTATCATACTCTCATTCAGTATGTGCAAAGTCGAGGTCGAGCGAGGCATTCTGAGTCGACGGTCAGTATCTCAATCCGCCCAAGGCATGAATGAACCATCTAACAACGAACAATGCAGTACGCTAGCATGATCGAAATGGAAAACTTAGAGCAAAAGGCACGATTAGCGGAAGTCCATGATGCTGAGGTGTGTTGACTCAAATCTGGTGGCATGAAAAAGCCTCTCATACATACTTAGAAAGTTATGCAAGATTTCTGTGAAGCCCTTCCAAAAGACCGGTTGCTTCAAGGAAGCGAGCATGACCCCAAAACACTCCTCCAGAAAGAAGAGGGCAAAAGAGCATACAAGATATTATCCACGGGCGCGCAATTGACGTACCACTCGGCTATGGTTGTTCTTGCACGTTATGCCAGTTCTTTGGTGAGCATCACTTCATGGAATTAGTATACAGTGCTAACAAGGGGGAGCTATACAGCAATATGAGAAGGAGGCATCGACTGAAGTCACATATCTTACTTTTCCCGTGAAGAATACCTTCGTTTGCGAAGTCATCTTGCCGGAGAAGTCGCCTATTCGAGGACTGACAGGAAGTCCAGCAATGAAGAAATCAACAGCAAAGCAGTCCGCGGCATTTGATACTTGTCTCCTTCTACGGAAGCATAAACTACTGGACGATCACTTCAATTCAATATACCACAGGCGGCTGCCGGTCATGCGGAATGCAAAGTTGGCCATCACCTCGAAGCACACGAACCAATACGATATGATATCGAAACCCTCCTTCTGGGAAAATTCGCAGGAAGCTATCCCATCCAAGCTCTATGCAGTTACCCTTTCATTCAGTCCTTCAAAGGCCCTTACACGAAAGCATGATAATTTAGTCCTACTGACTCGTGAAAAACTTCCAGAACTTCCGGAATTCGCAGTTTTCCTTGACGACGATGTTGAGACCACTGTCAACTCAAGGGTCATGCAAGAAGCCATAAACGTCTCTGCTGAAGAGTTAGAATGCCTGACGGATTTTACGCTCCGTGTCTTTCAAGACGTGTTTAATAAGGTTTACAGTCGGGAGCCCGAGAAGATGCCTTATTGGATTGCTCCTGCGATGACGCCCGCAGTGCAGGATGAAACCATTCAGCTCCGAAGCTTAGTCGCTTGGGAGACCATACTCTTTGTCCAGGCTAACGAGGAAATTCGGTTTTCAGAGGGCATGGATCCTAAGTCATTGGTCGACCGCCTTGTTTACGATCCTTGGGATGGTAGGTTTCGACTTTTCACAACTGGCGTAGATGATACTCTGCGTCCAACAGATTTGCCACCCTCATTCGTACCTCGCCGGCGGCACATGGACAGTATTATAAGCTACAGTGTTAGTTTGTCGAAAAATTCGAGGGGCAGGTTCTTTTCGAAGTGCAATTGGAATCAGCCAGTTTTCCATGCAGATTTGGTCCGTCTTCGAAGAAACCTACTAGACAGAATGATGGACCACGAAAGATATTCAGAAAACAAGTGTGTTGTTTGCTTGGAGCCAATGAAGATATCAACTGTTTGTGCCCTCCCTTGCATTATGTCTTCTGTGTCTTCTGACCTCAGTACCAGATCCCACCATATGTTGCTACTTCTTGCTTCGCTTTCCCGGCCATTATCAGTAGAATGGAGTCATATCTGATAGCTTTACAAGGCTGCAGGACCTTGAACCTTGTGGTCAAACCAGATTATGCCTTGGAGGCATTCACGAAGGATTCCGACAATACCGACGAGCATAGAGGCCAGCAGGTTCACTTCCAACGTGGAATGGGAAGAAATTATGAGCGGCTTGAATTCCTAGGAGACACCTTCCTCAAAATGGCAACATCAATTGCTTTGTTTACGCAGAACCCGGACGATGACGAATATGATTACCACGTGAACCGAATGTGCCTTATTTGTAACAAGAACCTCTTCAACTCGGCCATCAAGAAACGCCTTTATATGTACATTCGAAGCCGTGGATTCTCCAGGTATGTATACCCTTTGCGAGACAACCGTACATATATTTAACCAAATGACTCGTGTTAGACACGCGTGGTATCCAGCGGGTCTCACGCTTCTATACGGTAAGGATCACAGCAAAAAGGTCACTTCAGAAAGCAAGCACGCCCTGGGAGAGAAGACCATCGCAGATGTCTGCGAAGCATTGATAGGTGGAGCGCTGCTTTCTGGTGGCTCTGAGAACCGATTCGATATGGCCGTTAAAGCAGTCAGCGCAATGGTCGACAGCTCCAACCATACCGCGTCATGCTGGAAAGACTATTATAGTCACTACTCCCTTCCCAACTACCAGCTTGTAAATGCAAATGGGTTCGAGGTTGACCTTGCTCAAAAGGTTGAGGCGAAGTTGGGCTACCGATTTGTGTATCCCCGATTATTGCAATCAGCCTTTACTCATCCCTCCTACCCATCGGCTTGGGCCAAGGTGCCTTGCTACCAAAGGCTTGAATTTCTAGGAGATTCACTGCTGGATATGGTCTGCGTTGAAGACTTATTCAAGCGGTTTCCTGATAGGGACCCCCAGTGGCTTACCGAGCATAAGGTACGTGATGCGAGTAGAGATTGCTGTGGGCACGATTAACGTGTACTACTAGATGGCAATGGTATCGAACAAATTCCTTGGCGCCCTAGCAGTGAGGTTGGGACTGCACACGCATCTTAGACATTTCAGCAATCCCTTGCAGTCGCAGATCACCCATTATGCGGAGGAAATACAAATTGCGGAATCCGAAAGTGAGGGCGCTGTGAATTACTGGCTTGCTACTAAGGATTCGCCCAAGGTAACCCTAGTTTTCCGAATTTAAGTGCGTTGATACTGACTAGGACTATAGTGTCTGCCTGATATGGTCGAAGCCTATCTTGGGGCAGTATTTGTTGACTCGAATTTCGATTACAAGGTGATTGAGACGTTCTTCGAGAAATACATCAAGCCGTACTTCCGCGACATGTCGATATACGATGCCTTTGCAAATAAGCACCCAACCGTAAGACCTCCAGACCTTTATGGACTTAATTGGTAATAGTCTATTATCAATAGCTAACTACCCAAAGACCTATCTCCATAACAGACTGACAAACGAATATGGATGCACCAACTACTGCCTGAAAGCAGGCGAATTCCCAGCTGTAGATGGAGCCCCAGCCAGTGCGTTCGCCGCTGTGATTGTGCACAGTGTTGTAATTGCTGAGGGCACCGCATCTTCAGGTCGGTATGCTAAAATCAAGGCAAGCGAGAAAGCGTTGGTTGTACTCGACGACATGTCCCTCGCTGGATTCCGGAAAACGTACCACTGCAAATGCCAGAAGGCCAGCAATGACCAAAGTATGGATGTCGGGACCGCAATTTAATCATACCAAACATACCGAGGAGGCTCCTATAATTTACAGAAAACCGTTGTAGAACTTAATCCAAATTGCCGTCTCCAAATGATCCCTGCCATAACGTACATGATATGATGTAGTGCCGCCAGCGGAATGGATCAGGAACAGTGCAGGACCCATGGTTGGCAGAGCCGCGGGACGTCACATGGAGCGCTAACCCTATAGGGTCTAGCATAATATCTTCCCCCCTGATGACCGAAACACGGCGGCCGCGTCCCACTCTGTAGAGAAACTGATGAACAATTGTGGACAGATCATGACCGTTTGAATCTACGGACGGGCTTAACCTTCGTCTTTTCTTCCTTATTCCAGTCAGTTTATTCAGACAAATACCTTAATTTTCATTTTTTCCTTCTTATTTTGTTGCACTCTTTTCTGTTTGTGAATATTCTCCACCGCAAGTCTGGTGGACGGCGCGTTTTGTGACTGGACTGTCAACATATCCCACCCTTTCAGCCACACCACGCCAGGCCCTCCAATTTTTCTACGAACTAGCGTCCTAACGACTAATGCTCATCGCGATCCGGAATCTATAAAGTTTGAGTGATGGAGGTTGTCTCGACAGAGGTGCCCAATGGGGTGCCGGGGCCGGCCCAGGCATCGTTGGTGGATGCAGGTACAGTGATTCAATACTTGACGGAAGTGCTGCAAGTGACTTTGGGGGCTCTGAAAACCGAGCTCGAAGGCACGGGCAGCTTGCTCTCTCCGGCCAAGTACGATGACTCGGTGCAGCGGTGTATGCGGTTCGCTTCAGAGGCGCAGGTCGCTCTGTATGTGCAAAAGGATCTAGTGGCGTCTGAAGAGACGGATGACGCAGTAGATGGTCAAGGTATGTGTGATATTTTTTGGTGTTGCTTCAGGGTATGGAGCTAACCTATGATGGCTGTAGCATCGTCTGTTCAGTACGTGTACAATCTTTCCACCGAGATCTCCTCTTCCTCTACGACGATCTCGTCGGTTGCCTTTATTAAGCGTCCCGCTCCGATTGATCCTACGGTTCCTATCGCGACGCAGATTCAGGTTATGAACCTTCCCGGTCTTGCTTCGCTCAGCCAAGCGCAGGCTCATCAGGGTACTTCCATGTCGCCATACGAGATTCTACACTTGTTGGTCCATCATGGGCTGAGCCCTTACTTCGAGGCCTACACACGGAATCAGGACGCGGTGACTGGTTCCAAGCCGAGGACGGACACAGAGGCAAAGACCGGTGTACCCGGGACGAAGAAAAAGTTTGCAGAGCTGGAACTCGGGCTTCTGCATTTGCAGCAAAACGTCGAGATTCCGGCTCTGAACCTGCCTCTGCATGAAGTCGTCCAGACTGCTTTGGATGAGGCAGAATCGCGGGGTGTCCGGCCTTCAGTGGATCTGATTCCTCCTACGGTCTTGGAAAACAGTGCGTTTATTAACAGCATTCAGAATACCGTCAACGCTTGGATTCGGTCGATCCAGACGACCACGAAGATGTCTCGCGACGCTGATAGCGGGTCAGCTGCCCAGGAAATTAATTTCTGGTTGTCGATGGAGACTGCGCTGGAGGGAATCGAGAACCAACTTCGTGGCGATGGGGTTCAGTTGACCATGGATATCCTCCGTCATGCCAAACGCTACCAGGCCACTCTCAGTTTCGTTGCAGATACCGGTCTGCGAGAAGCCACGGACCTGGTCCAGAAATACAACCAGCTGATGCGGGACTTTCCCTTAGATGAGCTGCTGTCGGCTACGACGCTGCAGAAGGTCCAGGAGTCCTTGAATCTGATCTTCGGCCACCTAAATAAGAAATTGAAGATTTGTCCTTACCCGATCAAACGAGCTCTTGCGCTTGTCGAAGCTATTTCCGGTGATCTCGATTCACAAATCCATGCATTACTCCACGGCCGAACCATCCTACACTTGGACTACCGTGAATTCCGTTCGTTGATGAAGACCGCTGGTGCGATTTGGCGGACCTGGGACGAGAATTTGAAGGAGTTCACCAGTGTAGCTCGTGACTCTACTCGGCGCCGAAACGAGAAGTTCATTCCGATCAAGATCGCGGCACGCCACGAGAAGACGCAGGAACGGCTGAAGTACATTAACACCTTCCGAGTCAACCATGAGCAGCTTCAAAGAACCATTGTCAATGTTCTTGGTCCGAAGAGCTCGTCCGCTGGGGAAACTGCAGCAGGCGCTGGCTCTGACGGAGCTGTGATCGTGGAAGAAATCGGAGATGTTGACGCCGTGGAAGAAGTGGCGCAAGCTTATTCAGCGCTGAAGAATGTCGATGTCCTAGATGTGTCTCCGGAGGGTACTCAGCTCTGGATCCAGGAGGAAATCGCTTACAATGAACGGACTTCGCGTGTCGAGAACTCCATCATTGCCCGTTTGCGGGACCGCTTGGCTACAGCAAAGAACGCCAACGAGATGTTCCGAGTCTTCTCCAAGTTCAACGCACTCCTTGTCCGTCCCAAGATTCGGGGAGCTATTGGCGAGTACCAGACCCAGCTCATTGAGAATGTCAAACAGGACATCTCTGCCTTGCACGAACGTTTCAAGCACCAGTATGGTTATTCGGAGGCGCATGCCATGTCTCAACTGCGCGATCTGCCACCTGTCTCTGGTGCCATTGTTTGGGCACGCCAAATCGAGCGCCAGCTTGATGGCTACATGCGAAAGGTCGAGGATGTTCTTGGAGAAGACTGGCCTCTACATTCTGAAGGTCAGAAGCTTCAGGCAGACAGCAATTTGTTCCGTAAGAAGCTCGACACTCGCCCGGTGTTTGAGTCCTGGTTACACGACGTCCAGAGAAGGCATATCTCGATCTCCGGTTACTTGTTTAACATTGTCCGCAATCGTGCTGCGGGAAATAACCTGGAGCTGGTCGTCAACTTCGATGCTCAGGTCATTGCTCTATTCAAGGAAGTCAGGAACCTAACATGGCTCAGTTTCCACGTGCCTCACGCGGTCAGCAACATTTCCAAGGTCGCTAAGCGCGTTTATCCGTATGCGATTAGTTTGATGGAAAGCGTGCGGACACTGTTGCAGACTATTCGTTCGATTACTTCCATGTCCGAAGTTGCCATGCTTCTGAATGGATACGTTAATGATACTCAAGATATGATGGTGAAGGGCATTCGCCTCAGGTGGGAGTCGCTCGTTCACTCGTACGAGCTTCATGTAAAGGAAACTGCCTTAGCGAACGGTGGCATTGAGACGCCCATTCCTTCCAGGGGTGAGAGTAAGCACGTCCAATTTGTTCGTGAGTTCGCCGGGTCTGCGTCCGTACTTCAATCCAAGACTGCTGTCCTTTCCTCCATCAACGAAAACATTCAAAAGGCAATCCTTGAACTCAAAACGTGCCCGTACGAAGCTTCTGAATTCAAACAGCGTCTTGATACGATTCAAATGGCAGTGGACAAGCTGAACTTGGAGAACTACGTGAACCTTGCATATTGGGTTACCAACTTGAACCAGAAGATCGAGGTGATCCTGCGTGAGCGACTCACTCGTGCTATCCGTGAATGGATCAACGCGTTTCAGGATGCGAAGGACGAGAAGCAGAACGCGCAAGTTTCTATCGGAACCCAATATCCTGCAACTGGCGAAGGCGAGTCCTTGGTGTACAAGATTGAATTCCCGGAACTCACGCATGAGATCTCGATGCGAAATCAAGTGCTCCATCTCGAACCACCGTTGCAGTATGCTCGCGCGAGCTGGTTCTCGCAATTCGATCACTGGCTGGGAGTGATCTGTAACCTAGAGAAGATCAAATCTTCCCGGTACCAGCTTTCGATTGAAATCGAGCAAGTCAATCTCTCCGAATCTTGCTTTGCCAACCTCCCGCAATTCTGCACAGACGGACTCAATCAAGTTTACGGTGCTGTCGAGACCCGTCTGAAGGAAGTTTCCGAGTACGTAGATAAGTGGTTGCAATTCCAGTCCCTCTGGGATCTGCAGTCCGAGCATGTCTATGATATTTTGGGCGATGACCTGTCGCAATGGCTCCAGCTTCTCCAGGAGATCCGAAAGAGTCGTGCCACTTTCGATACCTCTGAAGTCAGCCGCTCCTTCGGAAACATCAAGATCGACTATGAGCAAGTGCAGACCAGGGTCAATTCCAAGTACGACCAGTGGCAGCATGAAATCCTTCTCAAGTTCGGCTCCAAACTTGGGGGTCGTATGAGAGAGGTACATTCCGACATTGCGTCTGCCCGTCGGGATTTGGAGGGTCAAACACTGGAAGCCTCTTCTACTGCTCATGCGGTGTCTTTTATCACCATCGTTCAGCAGTGCAAGCGAAAGGCTAAAGTGTGGGAGCCTGAAGTCGACTTGTTCCGACAAGGTCAGGCCACTCTTGCTCGTCAGCGTTATCAGTTTCCAGGTGACTGGCTTCATGTCGAAAACGTTGATGGTGAATGGGCTGCATTGAACGAATTGCTTGCACGCAAGAGCAAAATCGTTCAGGACCAAACTGAGGGCTTGCGCGCGAAGATTGCAGCTGAGGATAAGGTCATTGCAGACAAGATTGCAGAGGTTATCGGCCAATGGGATGAAGAGAAGCCGGTTTCCGGTACCATTCCACCCGATGAGGCATCTCGTACTTTAAGTTCGTTTCAGACTCGCCTCGAGTCTCTCCAGTCTGAGTTCGAAATGGTGTCAAAAGCGAAGGAAGCGCTTGACTTGCCTGTAAGCTCTCAGTCGTCGCTGCCGGCCATCCTGGAGGAGGTCCAGGACTTCATGTCCGTGTGGGCTGCTCTGTCAACCATCTGGAAGAGTCTAAACGATCTCCGTGAGACGCTCTGGACGAGTATCCAGCCTAGAAAGTTGCGTCAATCTATTGATGGTTTGATCAAAATGACCAAAGAGATGCCGAGCCGAATGCGTCAATATGCAGCCTTCGAGCACATCCAAAACGTGCTTCGGCAATTGTTGAAGGTCAACCCATTGCTTTCTGATATGAAGTCCGAGGCTGTCCGCGAACGACACTGGCAGAAGATCTACAAGGCTCTCAAGCCAGGGAAACGGTTCTCTCTTGTTTCCCTTACCCTTGGTGATGTTTGGGATTTGAACCTGGCGGCGACGGAAACTGTCATTCGCAACATCATAGCTCAAGCTCAGGGTGAGATGGCATTGGAGGAATTCCTGAGATCCGTGCGTGAGACATGGCAAAACTACGCTCTCGACCTTGTCAACTATCAGAACAAGTGTCGCCTTATCCGTGGCTTCGATGACCTGTTTGCCAAGTGTAGCGAGAATCTGAACTCGTTGCAAGCCATGAGGCATTCTCCGTACTACAAAGAGTTTGAGGAGGAGGCTTCATCCTGGGAGGATAAGTTGAATCGTGTTCATGTACTCTTTGATGTCTGGATTGATGTCCAGAGACAATGGGTCTACCTTGAAGGCGTGTTTACGGGTAATGCAGATATTAAGCACCTTCTTCCCCTTGAATCCAGCCGCTTCCAGAACATCAACTCCGAGTTCTTCGCTGTCATGAAGAAGGTCTATAAATCGCCATACGTTCTGGATATCCTCGCCATCAATGGCGTGCAGAAGTCTCTGGAAAGATTGGCCGAGTTATTGAACAAGATTCAAAAGGCTCTTGGTGAATACCTGGAGCGTGAACGTATCTCCTTTCCTCGTTTCTACTTCGTTGGTGATGAGGACTTGCTGGAGATCATCGGTAACAGTAATGACATCTTCCGTGTCGCCAAGCACTTCAAGAAAATGTTTGCCGGGCTGTCAGGATTGCTTATGGACGACGACAACAACATTGTCGGCTTTACATCGAAAGAAGGCGAGGAAGTTCGACTAAAGAAAGAGGTCAACCTGATCAAGACTCCTAGGATAAATGACTGGCTGGGTGCACTTGAGAACAACATGAAGCTGACGCTGGCTGAGCTGGTTGCGGAGGCTGTCGAGCAATTCGACACGATCTACAACTCGACGGAGGTCGACCATACAGCCTTCAACGATTTCCTTGCCAATTACCCTGCTCAAATTGTCGTTCTGGCCAGTCAGGCCATTTGGACGGACGTCGTGCAGAAGTCGCTGGAGAACGGCGGGACCAACCTTCCGGCGTTGTTCGACTCTCAGGTCCGAGTGCTGGAGCTCCTCGCCACTACTGTGCTTGGTGACCTTGACACTATTACCAGGAAGAAATGTGAACATATGATCACGGAATTCGTCCATCAGAGGGATGTCATCTCAAAGCTCATCCAGTTCAACGCCACATCCCCGATGCATTACTTCTGGCTGCTGCAGATGCGTTACGTTTACTATAATGAGGGTGACTTCCTCGAGCGGTTGCATGTCCATATGGCAAACGCCAAGCTCAGTTATGGATTCGAATACCTGGGTGTTCCAGAGCGCCTCGTCCGAACCCCTCTTACTGATCGCTGTTTCCTTACCCTCACCCAGGCGCTCTGTCAACGACTTGGAGGTTCTCCCTACGGCCCTGCTGGTACCGGTAAGACGGAGTCGGTCAAAGCACTGGGTCTTCAGCTCGGTCGTTTCACGCTCGTCTTCTGCTGTGACGACACCTTCGATTTCCAGGCTATGGGCCGTATCTTCCTCGGTATCTGCCAGGTTGGTGCGTGGGGTTGTTTCGATGAGTTCAACCGTCTGGAGGAGCGTATCTTGTCAGCTGTCTCACAGCAGATTCAGAACATCCAAATCGGGTTGAAGAACGCAGACGCAGGCAAGTCCGAGATTGAACTTGTTGGACGACGACTATCCGTGAACAACAACACTGGAATTTTCATCACCATGAACCCTGGCTACGCGGGACGTTCTAACCTGCCCGATAATTTGAAGAAGCTCTTCAGGAGTGTTGCCATGTCGAAGCCTGACAAGGAGCTCATTGCGGAAGTGATGTTGTTCTCCCAAGGCTTCAAGCAAGCCAAGCCTCTTTCCAAGCAAACGGTGCCTTTCTTCGACCACTGCTCTTCCCGATTGTCCAAGCAAGCACATTATGATTTCGGTTTGCGTGCTTTGAAGAGTGTTTTGGTCAGCTCTGGTGGTTTGAAGCGTACACGGATTGCTGATTCCGAGGGTGAGCTAGGCCCTGATGAAGTCGTCGAACCTCAAATCATGGTCCAAAGTCTGCGCGAAACGATTGCGCCTAAGCTAGTGCGGGAAGATGTGGACACGATGCTTGACATTCAGAAGGAAGATTTCCAGGGCGTCAAGTATGTGCCGGCGAACTTTGAGAAGCTCACCGCGGCCATTCGTGAGATCGCCCACGAACAACACTTCGTTGATAGCGAGATGTGGATCACGAAAGCACTCCAGCTCTATCAAATCCAGTGTATTCACCATGGTGTGATGATGGTTGGTAGGTCAGGATCCGGTAAATCGTCGGCGTGGAAGATCCTTCTCCAAGCGCTACAACGCATTGAAGGTGTTGAAGGAGTCTCCCACATCATTGACTCCAAGGTCATGTCGAAGGAAGCGCTCTATGGTAACCTTGACGGTACTACTCGAGAATGGACAGACGGTTTGTTCACGGGTATTCTGCGTAAGATTGTGGACAACCTTCGAGGTGAGGACACAAAACGACACTGGATTGTGTTCGACGGCGACGTCGACCCTGAATGGGTTGAGAATTTGAACAGTGTTCTTGATGACAACAAGCTCTTGACTCTACCCAATGGAGAGCGTCTAAACTTACCTCCCAATGTCCGCATCATGTTTGAAGTCGAGACCCTCAAGTATGCTACCCTCGCCACTGTCTCCCGTTGTGGCATGGTTTGGTTCAACGAGGACACCGTCACGCCTACGATGATGATTACAAACTACGTCGAGTCTCTTCGGACGAGAACATTTGAAGACCTTGATGAGGACAGTGCCCCCGCTGGCCAAGCTGCCGTTAGCACTCTGGACGCGCAGGAAATGCTTTCGAACTGCCTCAAACACCAGCTGCAGACCGATGGGCTTGTTTTGAGAGCCTTGGCGGAAGCGAAGAAGTACAACCACATCATGGAGTTCACCGATATCCGTGCCCTCAACACCTTGTTCAGCCTTTTGAACAAGGCCTGTCGGAATGTCCTTGAATACAATGTCCAGCATGTTGACTTCCCTCTGGACCCGGAACAAATCGAGTCCTACATTTCGAAGAAACTCCTTCTCGCGCTTGTCTGGTCTTTCACAGGAGATTGTCAATTGGCAGAACGTTTAGTGTTTGGTAAATTTGTGTCTGCTCTGTCGACCATTGACCTGCCGCCTGACAATAACTCGTCGCTCATTGACTTTAACGTGACACTACCCAAGTCTGAGTGGTCCAGCTGGCAATCGCAAGTGCCCTCGATTGATGTCAACACGCACTCTGTCACGCAAACCGATGTGGTCATCCCGACGGTGGACACAATCCGACATGAAGATGTGCTCTACTCATGGCTTGCTGAACACAAGCCGCTGTTGCTTTGCGGTCCTCCTGGGTCCGGTAAAACTATGACCCTGTTCGCTGCACTCAGGAAGCTTTCGAACATGGAAGTGGTTGGCCTTAACTTCTCTAGCGCTACCACCCCCGACCTCTTGATAAAGACGTTCGAGCAATACTGTGAGTACAAGAAGACGTTGAACGGTGTCGTCATGTCTCCCAACCAGATCGGTCGTTGGTTGGTTATCTTCTGTGATGAGATTAACCTTCCTGCTCCGGACCGATATGGCACACAGCGCGCCATTTCCTTCCTGAGACAGCTTGTTGAGCAGAACGGTTTCTGGAGGACTTCGGACAAAACCTGGGTTACGCTGGATCGCATTCAATTCGTTGGCGCTTGTAACCCGCCAACCGACGCTGGTCGTACGGCTATGGGCGAAAGATTCCTGCGCCATTCCCCATTGGTCATGGTTGATTACCCAGGTGAGGTCTCGCTCTCACAGATTTACGGCACGTTCAACTCTGCTATTCTCAAGATCCTTCCTCTGCTGCGTGGTTACTCTGATGCCCTCACCAAAGCCATGGTCCAATTCTATCTCGAGTCTCAGGCAAGATTCACGCCCAAGATCCAGCCCCACTATGTGTACTCACCTCGTGAACTTACTCGATGGGTGCGCGGCCTTTATGAATCTATCAAGCCCCTCGAGAGCCTTTCTCTTGAGGGGTTGGTTCGCATCTGGGCACACGAGGCTTTGCGTCTCTTCCAGGATCGGCTTGTTGCGGAAGAAGAAAGGACTTGGACTGCCGATGCTGTGAGGCGTATTGCTTTGGAACACTTCCCAACAATCAATGAGGAACAAGCCCTAAAGGGCCCCATCTTGTACTCCAACTGGCTTTCCAGGAACTATGCTCCGGTAGATCAAGAGCAGCTCCGCGACTTCGTCAAAGCCCGTCTCAAAACATTCTGCGAGGAAGAAGTGGATGTTCCTCTCGTGCTCTTCAACGACGTTCTCGAGCACGCACTGCGTATCGACCGAGTCTTCCGCCAGCCTCAGGGCCATCTGATTTTGATTGGAGTCAGTGGCAGTGGTAAAACCACACTGTCTCGTTTCGTTGCATGGATGAACGGTTTGAAGGTCTTCCAGATCAAGGTGCACGGAAAATACTCGTCGGAAGATTTTGACGACGATCTGCGAAGCGTTCTCCGTCGGGCTGGCTGTAAGGGTGAAAAAATCTGTTTCATCATGGATGAAGGGAACGTTCTTGACTCTGGCTTCCTCGAGCGCATGAACACCCTGCTCGCCAACGCAGAAGTTCCCGGTCTGTTCGAGGGGGATGAGTTCTCTTCCTTGATGACTGCCTGTAAGGAAGGCGCTCAACGTCAAGGTCTCTTGCTTGACTCCCAGGAAGAACTGTACAGGTGGTTCACACAGCAAATCATCAAGAACCTCCATGTCGTCTTCACGATGAATCCTCCTGAAGAAGGCCTCTCTTCCAAGGCGGCTACCAGTCCTGCGCTGTTTAACCGTTGCGTTCTCAACTGGATGGGCGACTGGTCCGACCAAGCACTTTTCCAGGTTGGTACTGAGCTTACACAGTCCGTCGATCTGGACAAGTCAAACTTTGTCGCTCCCGACAGTATCCCAGTTGCCTACCGCGAGCTTAGCTTGCCCGCTTCTCACAGGGAAGCTGTTGTCAACGCGATGGTCTATATCCATTACTCCCTGCAGAAGTTCAACAAGCGCTTGCAGAAGCAACAAGGCAGGACGACATACCTTACACCTCGTCACTATCTCGACTTCGTTGCTCAGTATGTCAAGCTGTTCAATGAAAAGCGCGAGGATCTCGAAGAACAGCAAAGGCACTTGAACGTCGGTCTGGAGAAGCTCCGGGATACTGTCGATAAAGTTAGCGATCTCCGTGGAAGTCTTGCCCAGAAGAAGTCACAGCTCGAGAAGAAGGATGCCGAAGCGAACGAGAAGCTGCAGCGCATGGTTGCAGACCAGCAAGAGGCAGAGCAACGGAAGGCAGTGTCCCTAGAGGTACAGGCCGCCCTTGACAAACAGGAACAACAAGTTGCCGAGCGGAAGGAAGTTGTCTTGCATGATTTGGCCAGGGCCGAACCCGCCGTTTTGGAGGCCCAAAAGAGCGTGAGCAACATCAAGCGTCAGCATCTCACCGAAGTCCGTTCAATGGGTAGCCCTCCCGCCAGTGTTCGACTTGCCCTCGAAGCCGTTTGCACCTTGCTTGGTCACAAGGTCGACAGTTGGAAGACTATTCAAGGTATTGTTCGAAAAGATGATTTCATTGCCAGCATCGTCAACTATGACAATGAGCGACAGATGACTCGAGGCCATCGCACCAAGATGCAGAACGAATTTTTGTCCAAGGAAGACTTCACGTTTGAGAGAGTCAACCGTGCCAGTAAAGCTTGTGGTCCCTTGATACAGTGGGTAGAGGCTCAGGTCAACTACTCTGAGATCTTGGATCGTGTTGGCCCTCTGCGCGATGAAGTCGGGCACCTCGAAGATAAGGCTTTGCAAACCAAGGCGGAAGCGCAAGCTATCGATAACACCATCCAGGAGCTCGAGCGCAGCATTAGTACCTACAAGGATGAGTATGCTGCGCTTATTAGTGAGGTTCAGGAGATCAAGGCGGAGATGTCTAGAGTAGAGTTCAAGGTGGACCGAAGCGTGCGCTTGCTCGATAGTCTGTCGTCTGAACGTGTCCGTTGGGAAGAGGGTAGCAAGTCGTTCGAGACGCAAATCAGCACTCTTGTCGGTGATGTTCTTATGGCTGCAGCCTTCCTTGCCTACGCAGGTTTCTACGATCAGCAGTTCCGTAAGGCAATGGTCGATGACTGGGCTCAGCAATTGACACAATCTGGCATCAGCTTCAAGCCGCACAATCCAATTACGGAGTACTTGTCCAATGCTGATGAACGTCTGACTTGGCAAGATCACTCGCTTCCGGTTGACGACCTCTGTACAGAGAACGCCATTGTCCTGAAGCGATTCAACAGATATCCTCTTGTCATCGATCCTTCTGGCCGTGTTACGGAGTTTCTGCAGAAGGAAAGCACCGACAGGAAGCTTACTGTTACTAGCTTTCTGGACGATTCCTTTGTCAAGCAACTGGAAAGCGCTTTGCGATTTGGAAACCCGATCCTCATCCAGGATGCCGAACACTTGGATCCGATCCTAAACCACGTTCTTAACAAGGAATACCAGAAAACTGGCGGTCGTGTCCTAATTCAGCTTGGCAAGCAGGAGATTGACTTTTCTCCCTCTTTCCGATTGTTCCTTTCGACCAGGGACCCATCTGCATCCTTCCCACCGGATGTGTGCAGTAGGACGACTTTTGTCAACTTCACTGTCACACAGAGCAGCTTGCAGACGCAGTCGCTGAACGATGTGCTGAAGTTCGAGCGTCCTGACGTGGATGAGCGACGTACGAACCTCGTCAAGATGCAGGGAGAATTCAAGGTCCACCTGCGTCAACTGGAGAAACGACTTTTGCAGGCATTGAATGAGTCTCGTGGCAATATTCTCGACGATGATAATGTCATCGAGACCCTTGAAACACTCAAAAAGGAAGCGGCCGAAATTTCAAAGAAGATGGCTGAGACAGAAGGTGTTATGACAGAAGTGGAGAATGTCACTAACAACTACAGCATTATTGCCAGATCTTGCAGTGCTGTGTTTGCAGTATTGGAGCAGCTGCACCACATTAACCATTTCTATCAGTTCTCGCTCCAGTACTTTGTCGACATCTTCAACTCGGTCCTCTATCAAAACAAGCAGCTCGCCCAAGAGAAGAACCATTCGGCTCGTGTCCAAATCATCATTCGGGGTCTCTTCATTACGACCTATCAGCGCACCTCGTTAGGATTGGTTCATAAGGATCGTATCACGTTGGCTATGCTACTCGCCCAGGCAGCTCCTTATCCCATGGACAAGGGCATTATCGACATCATCCTCGATGGTTCGGTGGAAAGCGCAGACCTATCTACCACGCCAGAGCTCCGCGAGCAGGTACTGAACAAACTCGCAAACATGTCTCTCTTTAAAACGAACTTCCCATCGGTATCGTCGGAACAGTGGGATCATTTCCTTAGCGAGGAACTGGCAGAGAACGTCGTGCCTGCGCTCTGGGATGAAAACGCGCAGACATTCGATCAGCTGCTTCGGTCGCTGCTACTTGTCAAACTCTGCAGAATGGACCGGTTTGTTCCCACTGCTGAACGGTTCATCGGGGCTGTCTTTGGCCATGAACTCTTCGAAGGTAGCAGTGACTTGAAGGATGTCGTGGACCAAGTCACAGCGACGAGACCGATTTCTCTCAGCTCGAGCCCTGGATTTGATGCCAGTTACAAGGTTGATGCTCTGGTCGAGCGTACCCAATCGACTTGCGCCAACATTGCAATGGGATCCAACGAAGGCCTCGAGAGTGCCGACAAGGCAATTAGCAACGCTGCTGCTGCAGGAGACTGGGTGCTGGTTAAGAACGTGCATTTGGTGCCGTCTTGGCTCCAGAGTCTTGAGAAGCGACTTGACTCCCTTAAGCCTCACAAGGAATTCAGACTCTTCCTTTCGATGGAATCAAGCCCCAAGATCCCGGTCAACCTCATTCGGGCTTCTCGGGTGCTCATGTACGAACAGCCAGCGGGTATTCGTGCCAACATGAAGGACTCACTGTCTACATTGTCCTTGCGCGCCAGCAAACCTCCAGTCGAGAAGGCCCGTGTCTACCTCTTGCTTTGCTTCTTGCATGCTGTTCTCCAAGAGCGTCTCCGCTACGCGCCTAGCCTGGGTTGGAAGGGCTTCTGGGAGTTCAACGACAGCGACGTAAGTTCAATCGACCCAACACGCGAAATTATGGAATTCAAACTAACATGATCTCAACAGTACGAATGCTCTGCATTTATCATCGATTACTGGGTCGAAACGGTCGCGCAAGGCCGGTCCAACGTCGCACCCCAGAAACTCCCCTGGGACATGATCCGCACCCTGGTGACTGAGATGTACGGCGGCAAGATCGACGACAGCGACGACTTCCAGCAACTCGAAACCCTCGTAACCAACTTCCTCACGCCGTCCGCCTTCGAAGAAGACTACAACATCGTCTCCGGAGTCCAGGAACAGAGCGACTCGCTCATCCTCCCCGGACAAACCAGTATCCGCGATTTCATGGAGTGGGTAAACAACCTGCCGGAGAGAGAACCACCGACGTACCTCGGATTGCCAGCGAATGCAGAGAAGTTGTTGCTTGTTGGACATGGAAGGCAAATGATTTCGGATTTGGCAAGAGTGACGACTTTGTTGGATGAGGGGGAACAATTGATGGTCGATGCTTAGTTATTTTTGAATGATCCTGTTTGCATGTATTTATTGGTAATTTGGCAATGGAATTTTAGAACGGTTCCCTAAGGATGCCCAATGCCTGTTACTGTAGGGTTGCTACGAAAATATGTCTCCGTTCCGCTTCAGGAATCAGTCAGCATCTCGACGCTGTGTGCAACACTTAACAACCAGGAGGATGCCATTAGTTATTTCGAGTAACGCACCATGCAATTTTAGATACAATCTTATCTCAAATGACACCACAACGAAGACATGCGCGACCACACACCACATTTCATACCAGCGAACAGCAAATCAGAAACGAAAACTCAGAAGCAGAAGACAACACTCCTATGCAGTACCAAAGCCATAGACGGGATTTCCCATCTATTCCACACTCTTTTTGTTAGCCAGTTGTCCTTCAAAACCAGATAGAGAGATTTGCATTATGGGAGAGACTTACGCGATTCAAGGCGTAGACCACCTAGTTAGTTATCATCGGTTAATAAGGCATGCTCTGGAGTAGTTAGGGCGGGGCTGCTGGATGTGTAACTTACGTCTGGAGTTGTGACAGTCTATCCCGCGCCGGTACTCCAGGTAAGCAACAGTCCAAGAACTAGTCAAGCGGAAGAGGGAAGAAAAGAAGTATTTCTCACCTTACGGTCATGTCGTGGAGTCTGCGCCGACTCAAGCACAATAGCAACCTGACTAAGGATCTATAGGTTATTTCGAAATCAACATGTATCAGTGAGGTAGCTTAGAGAAGTAGTCTACTTCCAACACTCAATCCAATCCATGGAATACAGGGTAGAGCATACCTGGGACAATCGCTCTTTGATGACACCACGGACTTCATCATAGATCTCCCTTTTCATGCGGATAACGCCTCCACGGCGGGCGAGACGGCTATCTTTCCATTTTAGAAGAGCATATCTGGTAACCAGGGGACCTGTTTCCTCCTACCGGATAGATGGCCTGGCTAGACGCAGCGCAAAAGCGTTAGTAGTAGTCACTGGCATCGTTGATAACTAGGTAATTGTGGTGGAGGCTTACTGATTCCTAGGATGTTTTCCTTTGGCTTCCTAAAGATACGTAAATTAGAATGGTTGGTCGGTTCAGGGTCAAAGTCAGGGTTAAGTGGTGGTGGCTGGCTTACTTGCGGTAAGAGGGTTTGATGTGCGCCATACGGCCAGGCCTGACTGGGAGGGTGTGATGTTGAGGTGCCATGCTTTGTAGTTGGGATGCTTGAGTAGAGTACGGTTGTAGTCGACTAAGTTGGCTTCATTCTGAGACTAAGGGACTTAAGGAGTAAGGCTCAACACAGTGAATGTATAACAATAATAGCTAGTCATGGAAAGCAAAAAATGTGCAGGAAGAATAAAGGTGGTTGGCGTGTTACTGTTCGGGTGTTGGAAGTGAATACTCAAGACAACCAAATAAGTAACAGTGAAGCAGAAAGAGGAGAAGAGGGAAGAGGGGAAGAAAGATGAGAAGCGCAGTACGAGTATATATCAATAGAATTAAGCAGACTTATAAAGGCTGTGTGGTGTGGGTGGATTAATAGGAATTTCGGATCGTGTTGAATAGGTGCATAGGCATCATCGACTTTCGAATAAAAATAGAAAGCAATCGTGCATACAAACGCCACCGTTGAGTTCCGATATTAGTGCTTTGGATACTCATGATATGAAACTGGCCTCAGAGAACATGCTTCCCTCCTCAGCAACTTCGGTGTCGCCGATTTTGAGCTTCAATGTAAGCTTGTCTTGGGGTGAATACTGCAGGGCCATTATTAGTTTTTTCCAAACTCAAAGTGAGCCAAGTTACTAGTTGCATACCTGGAAAATGTAAGGCCTTGTACCCGCAACACTGCCGGCAATTGTCTTGATAAAACCTGGAACCTCCGCCATGACATCGATCCGGTCCAATCGGCTGCCGAGAGGGCCATCCAACTCGGCGTGGACAACCTTCTCATCTTTTGACTTCCCATCCCAGACCCATTTGATGGACTTGGGCTCGGGCCACTCGCTCTCTTCATCCCGAGCGGTTTCAGTATGGGTTGCTGAATTGGTGACGCCAGCGTACAAGATCTCCTTATCGTTGACAATACCACCGACGTTGACAACCGTCGACTCATACGAGGGTGGTGTTGTATACTCCATCATGACGGCGGAATAGTTCGGTGTTTGGAAGTTGACAAAGTTCCACCGGGCGGCTAAGCATATGAGTTAGCAACAACAATGCAAAAAGCCGAAAGAGATATCATTGGGAAATATTTACCAGCGTGATGAGGCTTCATGCCCTGAAGCGCATGGATGAACATACCCCGGCCCGTGAGATCAAAAGTCTGTTCCCTGGTCTTAAGGGACCCCTGCACGGTACACCGGGGCCAGAACGCATGGAACATAGACCCCCATGGGTTCTGGGGATCGGTGCCAAATTTCGTAGTTCCATCCTTACCGACCACGAAACCCGGCGACGCCCGGGTGAAGGTCAAGTCCACCAGACAATCTTCGTTGACGGAGGATTTGACGGTATAGGCATTGGCTTCTTCGTTGAGCGAGACTGTCAAGTTATCCGCACCGAAGGAAAGCATGCTCTCATCGAACATGAAGTTCTGGAGGGGATCAGAATGCCAGTTGTGGGGACCGTCGCCTTTGAGGTTGTAGATCTTCGTATTGAAATGAGCGGTGGTATGGATGCCACTATAGGGAAATCTGATGTTAGCCTGAAGTATAGAACAGAAACCAGACAGGCAGTCCTCACACGATATTGCTGTAAAGGACCTGCACCATGATCAAGGCGCCGTTATCGGCCATGATATAGAAGGTCTGAGTCTCGACATTGGTATACTGGTAGGCCCTCCAACGCAAGTCCTCCTTGGTCATTTCGGTATAACTAGCAGCTTCGGTCTGTTTAGCGACAGAGTGGATGGCATCGGGGCCATAATTTGGTTCCTGGGTGCCAGCAACAGTGGCCAGACTGAGGATCGCACACGATGAAGATCAGCAAACTCGACTTTGTACCTCGACTTGGGAGGGGAAGTTGTTGAGGTCATACGTCGATTTGAGCCAGTTCATGATGAACAAACAGGTATTGATATTATGACTGATCCGATGAAGCAAAGACAATAACACAGGAAAGATAATGAATTTTTAGGGGAAAATTCAAGAAAGAGAATGGCTGGCAACGTTCGAAGGGAGAGGAGGGAAAACAATAATCAGTAGTTAAGCGCGCGGGGCAAAGGGGTAGAGAGAAGATCCGGAGGTTCACGGCAAACTAGTAGTGACCACACACGAGGAGCGGGCTTGATCCGAGGATAGGGAACGTCTCAAGTACACTGATGCCCAAATAGAGAACGGCAACACAACATATACTGTCTTGTGTAGATGGTTGAACAGTAGCTTGCGAGGAATGACGTCCAGCACTTCCGGCGGCTGTTGCGCTTCTCGCTTTATGGCGCTAAACCACATCGGGAAGCGCCAACAGCTTATCTAAGCAGCATAAGGAACTCCGCCAAAAAATCCCAAGAGGAATTGAACCCCCGTTATTTGACGCATTGCAGTTTGGCCTTTGAGCTACGCAGTCGAAAAGGATCCATCATGTCGAAACAGGCGTTGGCTAAGGACCAGATCGTAAAGCTCATTGTGGGCGCTGGCCAAGCTAGTCCCAGCCCTCCTGTTGGTCCGGCGCTGGGTAGCAAAGGTGTGAAGAGCATGGACTTTTGCAAGGCAAGTTCTGATATGCGATGTGAGTTGAGTTTCTACGATTTACTGACAGGGCACTGTCCGTCTATAGGAATTTAACGCCCGAACTGCACACATCCACCCCGGCGTGCCCATGCCCGCGCGGGTGACAGTGCGTCCAGACCGATCGTTTACCTTCGACCTCCGCACCCCGACGACGTCCTGGCTATTATTGCAAGCGGCAAACGTGGAGCCGCGCAAGAACCGCGTGCGGGGCGCGATGAACCCCGGACATGAGAGTATCGGCCAGGTATCGTTGAAGCATGTATATGAGATTGCGCGCATCAAGCAGTCTGAAACTCGGTTATCGGGGTTGGGGATGCAGGGATTGTGTAAGAGTATTATCTCGCAGGCCAAGTCGATGGGCATCAAGGTTGCGCCATAATGCCGAGGAAAAAAGCGATGAGGATATGGTCGACTACGAGGGCTATATTGCAGGCGGATGTTATCCGTCGTATGTCATGACACTGGCGTTTTGGAATGGAAATACTGTATTATAGGTTGCATCTGCTGAGCATGTCTTGAGACAGTTGGCCGGTTTGGACAAAAAGAGATTACGTCCATATGCATGGCTCCGTTGGAACCTGTAGTACGGAGTAAGTACGGGGCACACAGCACATCGTTCTGACATGTAAGACGGAGATTGGAAGAACACACTGCATGGAACATGGCTGGAGTATTCCAGAAGGTTTCGAATGATGGCACAGGACCGCTTGGCATATGAATGAGCATTCGTTGACGCTGGCTGTTTTATGCTTGTAACTACGTATACTGACCTAATGTAATCCACTAGCGAGCGGCGCATCTCTGTATTCCGTATACAATAACACTTCTTATAGTCTCAATATCTCAGCAACCAATAGATATAGAGAATAACTTATAAGGGATAGTATAAAACTAGAAGAAAGTAAATCTATTCCTTTATTTATTTACTTCTTTCTTTCTCTTCCCCTCTCTCCCCACCCCCCGGGGCACCAGCTTTCTGTAGCTTTAATCGCTTGAATATCGAAAAATACAATGGTAATTTACATTACTTGGAGAAACATTGATCTGTAAGTTGTCTGCTCAGTATACTCCGTACTTGAGTCGTATACCAAATGTTTAGGCTGTAGATACTTTGTGACTGAGATATTGAGGTTATAAAACTTGCCATTTTATATGGAATACAGAGATGCACCGCTCGCTAGTGGATTACGTTGTACGGTTCATGCTTATGTCACCATCACATATTGCTACCTAGCAGGCTGTCATGTATGATACGATGCGAGTTCTAAGCATATAGCTCTCAAGCCCTTGAGGCATGCAATGGCAGTTTGCACCCCCAGGTGGACTCCCGGTGAAAAAGCCCGGGACAGTCGCTGACTAACGGATCTCCAACGATCTGACAGCTAACCTGGAGAGAAAAGAACTCCAAATCGGGGTCTGTGCAGGCAGGACCCACCTTTGCTATGAATTGCAATCATCAAGAGAATGTCAAGAATGCGGTTATACGCAGTTAAGACGGACTAGGGATGGAGATGGGCATCAATAGCGCTCTTTATCACTCACTGGATCAATGTTAACCCTTGTTCGCTGGTCAGCCTGTTCGCGGATCTCGCCGTGGCCGGCACGACGACTCCGGTAATGTTTACGATACTATTTCTTAACTGTGCCCCAACAGTACTTGTAGACATAAAACACCGTACAGAGTATACTCTTTGAGTATTGCAGAGTATACTCTGTACGGAGCATAGATAGACATGCATGAGCCCAGACCTGCTTACCAATATCATGTCCCGTTTGTTTCCGGGCCAAGCCAGCATTGTATATCATTCATTCTGTCAGCTATGTTGATTGGCCTTTTACTATTTCTTCTTCTGATTGTGACTTGACATAATATACAAAGTAACTACCCAGAGTACCCTTACATCAGCGGTAGTGGTCGTTATAAGGTCATAGTCTGGAGCAGCCAAGTGATGATGCCATACGTAATCTTGGCGTCCTCCGTAAATTACCGTACCGTATTGTCACGCCATTCTCACTGCGCTCTCTTCATTCGCCTCAACTCAATCAAACTCTCTTTTCTTCTCTTTTACTCTGACTTTCCTCTCCCTCTTTCTCCCTATTCTGTCTCTTATTTTCTCCCTGCTCTGTATATTAGTACTAATTCGTTTAACGAAGAACAAAAAGAAAACCAAAAAGGGTCCACACCCTCCTCTGCCGAGACTCTCACGCTAGTGCCTCTACTTCTGCACTGTTGCCTGCCTGCGTTTGGCGCGTTTCTCCCTAAGCAGGAAAACGGTTCTCTGGCGCAGGTCACTACTGTCGCCCTTCTCCCTCTTCCCCGTCTCTTCCAACTCCTCGACCACTTGTCTGCAAAATCCGCGATTCATATCAATAATCGATCATTGTTCCAGACATTTCGGTTGTCTGACAAGGATTCATCGGTAGAGGGGCATGTGTCCCACCACGTTCTCTGCTGGTTTCGACGGTTATGACGTCTGAACCAACCAACCCGGTCCATTCAACAAACGCCATGGCTCCAGGTGTGCATCTTTTTCTTTCTTTTCTTCTGTCTTTTCTGTCTCCCTCCTGGACCATGCTCTAATCTTTTTTCCTTATCTATTAGGATCGCCCAAAGAGGCTCAAAATCCTGACCAGATGTCTGATTCTAACCCCCAAGAGACGCCTGACGCCGAATCCAAGCA
Organism: Aspergillus sp. MA 6038; assembly: GCA_003004525.2. Lineage (NCBI taxonomy): Eukaryota > Fungi > Ascomycota > Eurotiomycetes > Eurotiales > Aspergillaceae > Aspergillus > Aspergillus sp. MA 6038. The sequence continues at coordinate 42,644 of PQME02000041.1, forward strand.
CAAGCCACACCAAGGCCAAGTCCGTTTTTCTACCGTGACGGAAGAGATTAATCCTGTTGGTCAGTCGGTGTCGACTCAGGATCCCTCTCTTGATGCTGGTGGAGCGCCTTCGTCTGCCGACCAGAACCAGAAATCCGATGATGAGATCCGCTCCTTGGCCGCTAGCTTTCAACGTTCGCAATTGCAGGAATCTCGTCTTCAGAAATTCTCTTACGAACCTGTCTCTTTGCCTTCTTCCAGGGTATGTAGTACTTTGCGCTTGGGAAGTAAATTGCACCGGGCATTGGCTCATTTAAATATGCATTCCTCTGCGTCGATCTGACTTGGCACATGGTCTGATGACGTGGATCGATGGCTAACCTCCTTGCAGGTTGCATCTCGAGAATCCGGCGATCGAAGTTCTCAAGACCACCATTCTAGTCGCGCTTCTCCTTCAGCTTCCGCCATGCAGTCCCCTCCTCTCACCCCAGCCGCGACCCATTCGCGCGATACGAAGACGAGTGACAGTGCCGTTAGCCTGAATGAAGCCGACAAGGGAGGAGCTAAAGACTCTACGCTCATGACCCCAGAGACCTCTCCTCCCGCGTCGACCACGGAGAAGAAACCCGGCCATCAAAGTGCCCCTTCTTCGCGCACTACATCCCGACCCCCATCCACTGATCGATTGTCGACTAAGCAGAGTGATCCCTCGACCGGGCCGGTAAAACAGCAGTCAGACGGAGAAGGCCCGCAGCGACTGCAGTTCTTATCCGGAGACACGCACCTTCGGCCGGATAGCCAGCCAGCTTCTCCGAGGAGAGTTGACACCGAGAGCTATACCCCTCCAGGTGCCATTACGCCGGTTGGTGAACCGGATGATCCATACGCTCGCAGCAAGCGTCCTCCGCAATCAAAGAACCTTTCGCAGCTCGACCCCCGGTTTATCTTCGGAACTCGTGATTTGAAACGGCGCGCCCAAAGCTTTCGTCCGAGCACCCCACGTTCGTCCAGCGCGAGTGATCTCACCAAGTCGGGCGACAAGCGCCCCGCTTTCTTTGGGAACAGTCATAAAAAGGATCTAGGGCCACAGGATTCGGATGCTGGTGGCAAGCACCATGGCCACATGTCTGAGCTTAAGCGGTTTTTCAAGCTTGGTCATCACCGGAATAAGCGCAATGATTCCCCCGTGTCGCCTTCCAAGAAGTCAAGCCGATCATCATCCACAAAGGACACCACCCCGCTTCAAGAGGGTGTTCCCTTCGCTGACGATCATGGATTGAATTCCAAGTATGGGAAACTTGGCAAGGTTTTGGGATCTGGAGCCGGTGGCTCTGTTCGGCTGATGAAGCGGAATACAGACGGTGTCACCTTCGCTGTGAAGCAATTTCGGGACCGTCATTCCTGGGAAAGCTTGAAAGAGTATTCCAAGAAGGTGACTGCGGAGTTCTGTATTGGATCCACTCTGCACCACGGTAACATCATTGAGACGCTAGATATCGTCCAGGAAGGCCCTCATTGGTATGAGGTGATGGAGTATGCTCCATTCGATCTGTTTGCCATTGTGATGACCGGCAAGATGACCAAGGAGGAGGTTGCTTGCTCGTTCAAGCAGATCCTGAGCGGTGTTGCCTATTTGCACGGCATGGGCTTGGCTCATCGGGATCTGAAACTGGACAACGTCGTGGTCAACGATCGAGGCATCATGAAGCTCATTGATTTCGGGAGTGCGGTCGTTTTCCGGTATCCATTTGAGAATGACATCGTCCCTGCGTCAGGTAAGTATCTGATGACTTCACTTAGTCGTTCGCCGGTGTCTCAGTGCTCACTGCGATGTTCTTAACAGGGATTGTGGGTTCCGATCCGTATCTGGCCCCCGAAGTCTACGACGAGAAGAAGTATGATCCACGGCCCACGGACATTTGGTCTTTGGCCATTATTTTCTGCTGCATGACTTTGCGACGCTTTCCCTGGAAGCAGCCTCGGGTGACCGATAACTCGTACCGGCTGTTTGTCTCGACGCCGACGCCAGGGACGCCGGTTCCCGATGCCGAACCCAGACGGTACAAGTCCAGGTCGCTGCCGCAGTCGCAGTCTCAGTCGCAATCCGACCTTCTTTCGGCCGCCGATGTGAAGCCGAAACAACCGCAAGCCAACGGTGCCGATGGACAGTCGGATAGTAATCAACACCCAAAGCCGGATTCTGCTTCCGTACATGATAACCATTCTTCTGAGAACCCTCAAGAGAAAACGCCCAGTGGCAACAACGTCCACGATAAACCCACGCGCACGACGAGCAAGGAGGCACCCCCCCTTCCAGCCAACTCGCAATCGAACGGTCAACGCCAGGAGGTGATCAAGGGCCCCTGGAGGTTGCTACGCATTCTCCCTCGCGAAAGCCGCTATATCATCGGGCGTATGCTGAAGGTGGCCGTTAACAACCGCGCGAGTCTCGACGAAGTTTTGACCGACGAATGGGTTCAAAACATCCAGGTCTGTGAGCAGAAGGAGACGGGCGAGATCTTGAATGCAAGCAACCATACTCATATTCTGGAAGCTCCTTCGCCAGCCCCTGCCGTGGCCAGCAAAGCTGCGAAGGGAAAGTAATGACGTTGCCAGTGCAAAAGAACATGTGTGTGCATATTGTGCGAGTCAACTGCGTCCTAACAGAAATACTACTTTTTTTCTTTGCCCACCCTCATACTTTTTGTTGATTATTCCCCCTTTCGCGCTTATTGGACGCATTGCTGAATTTTAATAACTTAGTTCCTTTCTATTTTGAGACTGTATAAGCTGGTACACGTCTTTTTGGTTCCTTGGGCGGTACTTTGCTTTTTGGGGCTTCTGTACAGTCTGGTATAGTCATGAGTTAATTCTCACGACTGTCGTTGATCTCGACTGGATTTTGCGTTCCACCGTGTCTACACTGTTGGTAAGGGCTACTTGACAGGTCCCATAATCTTTCTTTCGTTCATTTGTTTCGGCGTTGAGGCTGCTTTGGGGCGAAATCGCAGTACAGGAATTTGTTGTCTGGATAGAGGTCTACTTGCTAGATATTGTGTTTCCTGGCTCATCTGTCGAGATTTGGCCGTACCCAGGACTCGACTGGGGAGGAATTATTGCTGTCATTCTTTCTTCTTGTTTCTATTTGCATTCAGTGAGACAGATGAGCCGGTGTTATAAATAAATTGCAACTCGTATAATGCCTCTGTAACTGCCTAGTCTGCATCCTGCTTCGCACCGTGCTGCTCTGGCTATGGAGTGAGTGTACTCCGTAGTAGTCGGGCAAATGACGTAGGCGGAGATTGCGGAGTTTAGACACTGCGATAATCGGAGCCATCAGAAGAATTCCTCGACCTCGTGCCGCAGTCGCCAGACAAAGCATTCTTCAACGACGACATTGCAACTGGTCTGCAGGATCAATTGCCCACCGAGTATACGGAGCACAGACTAGCAATGTTATCTCGGTAGAACACACGACCCCACCATGACCCAGCAACGCCCCGACTCAGAGCCATTGGTCTCTCTGTGGACCAGGTCCTTGCTTGTACGTCCCCGATGGCCCTGTACATTATTCTGAAGCTAAATTGATCCCAGTCCGGTGCCGTAGCCGGCCTAACAGTCGACTGCTCACTGTACCCGCTCGACACGATCAAGACCCGACTGCAGAAAGCCCGCAGCACCACTCCAGCAACGGCAGCAGCCACAGCCACAGCTACAAAACCCCTCTCCCTACGACAAACAATCCGCGGAATCTACGCCGGCCTGCCATCTGTGCTCTTTGGCTCCGCGCCCTCCGCCGCATCCTTCTTCATCGTGTATGACGGCGTCAAGCGCACGTTCCTAGCGTCTGATGCAGCACCGGCACCGCCCTCACGCACGCACATTATCCTCACGCACTCGGTGGCCTCATCGATGGGCGAAATCGCCGCTTGCGCGGTGCGCGTACCGACGGAGGTGGTCAAGCAGCGCGCGCAGGCGGGGCTATTTGGGGGGTCGAGTCTCTTGGCGTTGAAGGATATTCTGGTGTTGCGGGGAGCGGGTGCTGGGGGGTATGGACGGGTGGTTGCGGAGTTATATCGTGGGGCGGGGATTACGATTGCGCGCGAGATCCCGTTTACTGTGTTGCAGTTTACCATGTGGGAGTCGATGAAGGAGGGGTATGCAGAGCGAGTGGCTGCAGCATCTGGTGCGGAGAAGCAGCAGGTTCCTGCGTCGACTAGTGCAATGTTTGGGAGTGTTGCTGGAGCTATTGCGGCCGGATTGACGACTCCCTTGGACGTGATCAAGACGCGGGTGATGCTGGCGCGGCGAGGCGATGGGAACACCCGGACGAGGGTTAAGGATGTGGTGCAGGAGATCTCAAAGGAGGGCGCCGGAGCATTCTGGCGCGGGATTGGGCCTCGAGTGATGTGGATTGGGGCTGGAGGGGCCATATTCCTGGGGAGTTACCAGTGGGCGTGGAATACGTTGGAGGGGAAGAGTCGGGGGGAGAAGTCTAAGGACGGTATATGATGGCTATTATACAAACTATCCTGTCTACGGAATATACGGTGCTCCATATAGAAGGGGTTTCCGATCAGCCCGTCTTCCGGAGCATCCAGCCCAACTCCCGGGTCTGCTCCGGCGTGAGCAATTCGTCCATCCCCTCCGCGCGTAGAAAGTCATGGTCTCTGTATTCGAATCCTGGGACGACAGTCTGTATCATTCAGCTTCCGTAACCTGCAGAGTATATTCTTACCGGGAAACAAACTCACCTCACTAATCAGCAATCCGTCCGTCTCCAACCCACCGCCGTCATTATCCGGCAATAAAAAACTGGCCTTATACCTACCCCCCTCAACCACCCACTGCAACCTCTCCCCGCGCGCAATATCCCTCCCCACGATGAACGTCTCTACAGCCGCTTTCCCGCCGTGTCTCGCGCGGCTCTCCGCATCCGCATGCAAGATCACGTATCGCCCGCGGCCGCGATGCAGGGTATGCACGGTGCGACTGGCGTTGCGATGGAAGGCACCGAGCGGGGAGCGCGGGGTGAGATAGTAGAAGATGCAGGTGCTGGCGCAACGTGTACTGTCGTCGTCTTCATCGTTTGGAGCGCGAGGATGAGGGTTTGGTATGCGGAGGGGGTTGCGGTCCGTTTCGACAAAGTAGCCGCCTTCGACGTGTGATTGGAGAGAGAGGGTAGCCAGGGTTGCTTGGATGGTGGATGTGTCAGGTTGGGTGTCGGGAGTGGTGTAGGTTGGTTTAATCTGGGAGATGTCGATGTCCATTGTTTAAGAGAACTGATACCGTCGTGATATTGAGATGTTGAACTCCGGAGTAGGGCTTGCGAAGGTGAAATGGAGCTGTACGGATGACATCACAGGAGGCACGTGAGACTGTTGTTTACTTCCAGCTGCGAATATAATAGAGATATATACTCTGTACTGGAGATATACTGGAGATATACTAGAGATATACTATAGAGATATTGATGCAGAAAGCAGAGTAGCGCTACCAAAGAATTGAAGGGCCAATAGGATAGGATAAAGGCTGCATAGGGCATGCATGCATGGCTGGTGTACAAGTATACCCTCACTACATCATAGCGATGCTTCTTCATGCCTTCAACTACTCTCGCCTCTCTCTCTCCCCCTCCTGCTCTGGTCATAATCTACTAAGTCTGGATAGTATGGAATCCTGGCATTGAACGTCGATATCACCGTCTTTTATTAACCGTCCCGTCGTCTTTTCTCCTCTCAAGTCTCCATCGAGTCTCCGTCTCTTTCATTCCACCTCTTCCCTCTACCTACCTCTCGTTTACTCCAGAGTACACTCACTCGCTCACTCACTCACTCACTCACTCTTTCTATACTTCTGCTCACATGGATTCTGACCTCTGTCACTCTCCCTGATCGGCGGATCGATCAACTCCGCTCTGGATCTTTTTTATCTTCTTCGTGCTTTTTCTCTCCGCACTCCGTTTTCCAGCTGCCTCCCGTTAAGCGCGCGCGCATGGCCCCGAAACCCAGTCACCAGAGGGTTGCCTACGGTATGTTTTTCATGTCAATTGTCTCTCTTTTTTAATGAGATGTGTGTTATCTGACATGAAATGATACGCTGACTTCCGCAAGTGCTCCCTCTGCCGGATGCTCCTGGCGGTCATCGTCTGGGGGTCAACGGGTTATCAGTCGACGCCGACCACTCTATCCTGTGCGCCTTGCTTGATTCCTCTCGTCCAACCTCGTGACAGCAACAACTAATCTTGGGTCTCTTACCAGATACTCGGCCGGTCGCGATGGTGTCGTCTGCTCGTGGGACCTCAACCGCCCTCTCGCCTCGTCCAAAACTCCTCCATCGTTCCTGGGGTCCAAACAGCCGGGCCAAACAACCTTCCGAAATCAAGTCCAAGCGCACAGCCATTGGATCAATGATATCGTCCTAACTCAGGATAATTCCGCTCTCGTTTCTGCCTCCTCCGATACCACCGTGCGATTATGGCGACCTCACTCGGAATCCACCGACGTTCCCATGTCCATTGGGAAACACGCCGACTACGTCAAAACCCTCGCGACTCCCGGGAACCACGCGAACTGGGTCGCTTCGGGTGGCTTGGACCATAAACTCTACCTGTGGGATTTGAATGGCGGCGGCGAGGTTTTGAATATCGATGCCTGTGGGGATGATCGCACGGCCAAGGGCTCTGTCTATGCGCTGGGTGCCGTTTCCTCTGTCCTGGCTAGTGGAGGACCAGAGAGTGTGGTCAGGGTGTGGGATCCCAAATCAGGAAAGCTGATTACCAAATTTGTTGGACACACGGATAATATTCGCGACATTCTCATCAACCGCGATGGCGATACCATCATGACCGCTTCATCCGATCAGACGGTCAAAATCTGGTCTCTCACCGCGGGGAGATGCATGCACACCTTGACTATGCACAACGATAGCGTCTGGTCGCTCTATTCGAATCACCCGCAGCTGTCCGTCTTCTACTCGAGCGACCGCTCCGGCCTTGTCGCAAAGACCGATACCAGGAACTCCCCAGATATCGAGCAAGGAATCTGTGTCGCAGCCTTGCAGGAGCACGATGGCGTGGTGCAGGTAGCAGCTACAGGGGACTACATCTGGACTGCCACCCCGAAGTCCAGTATCAATCGCTGGTACGACATCGACACGACCGCAGAGATCGATCCGCCTTCCTCCGACGATCGAGAGAGTGATAGCAATACCCCGAAGCCGGCTGACGCTACTAACGGACATGCGAAACGGAAAAAGATCCCCTATAATTCCGTCCTGCTTTTATCCAGTACCTCGACCTTCCCGGAGCCCAATGCGTTACGGCTGGGACCCGACGGACATCCGCGAATGTCTCTGGAGTCGGACTTTGAGGAGGAGCTCGATATTACCATCCCCATTCAATCTCTACCGGAGGAGACCATCGAGGGCCAGCACGGGCTGATCAAGCATCAAATGCTGAATGACAGGAGACGTACATTGACGCAAGATAGCGCGGGTGAAGTGGTTCTATGGGATCTGTTCAAGGTACGATCGACCAGCTGAACCGTCCCTTCTTAACTGGGGATACGTTTTACTGATCAGAAAACAGTGTGTTCCGGTTCAATCATTCGGAAAACGTCACATTGATGATGTCGCGTCCGAAATCAACACCACAGAGACTATCGCCCATTGGTGCACTTTGGATATCAGAACTGGGAGATTGTCTGTTATCCTGGAGCCCAACCGTTGCTTTGATGCAGAGGTATACGCGGATGAAATCGGCTTGTCTGATACCTCGCAACTCCGAGATGATCAACGAAGTATGACATGCGCGCTTTCTATACTATACTCGTCTTCTCACGTGCTGACACTTCGACAGTCAACCTTGGGAAGTGGATATTGCGCTGGCTCTTTGCCCCGCTGGTCGACGCAGAGACCAACCGCGATGAAGACTATCGGGCAGAACTCGCCGCGAAAGGCGAAGAAATCGAACGGCAGAACTCGCATTTGGCGTCTCTGGACATCCCGGTGGGTGGTGATGTCCCAAGGAGTTTGAATATCCCGATCCCCACCAGCCCGTCGGCAATGACTCCGCGGCCTGGGAGCGATATGTACGGAAGCCCAATGACGCCCGGATTCGGGATAGGATTTGCCAATACACCGGGAACGCTGGCGTCATCCATGGGAGGGAGTACCGGTCACAATCAGGCCACCTCCCCGGGTCCGGGTCCGGGTGATTATACGGATCAGCTGGCGTCGCCTACGCAGCAAACGCTGGACCCTACCCGGAACTCTGTTTCAGATCGGTCCAGTGACTACTTCACATCGAAGATGCACAGTACCTCGGTAGATACAGAGAAGAGTGCGGGAGACCAAACGCCAACAGCTCTTCAGTCACCGACAGAACCCGACAAAGAGGAGAAGAAAAAAGGCAGCTCTCTGTTTTCCAAGAAATTCCGGGACTTCCCCAGAAAACTCGGACGAACACCCTCGGAGGTCAAGCCCCAGCAGATACAGGAGGAAGGCCGGAAGGTCGAGGAATCCGATAGGTCATCCGTCAAGGAAGAGAGGACGTTCGAGAGTAACCTGGGTGGATTCATGGAACGGATTCAATATGGATACGATGAGTTCCTGGCGGCGAACCCTGGACAGGAACTGACCTCGGCTATCACACCTATTCCCGAGAATGAATCGCCTGTTTTGGAGATCCCGCCTCGGACAGCTGTTTTTATACAGGAGGAGACGGGGGATACCGCAGTGGCATGCGACCTTTATCGAGGAAGCGTCAATACGATCAGTGGGGATATCAGGAAGTTGGAGAAGTCGATTCCTATGTGGCTTGCGGATCTCTTATTGAAGGTAGGTGTTAGTTTCCGTGGAGTCTCTAGTACGTCTTTGCTAACAACAGGATATGATAAGAACTCCATTCCATACAAGGACCCTGTCAAGCTTGCATTTACTCTGAAACCACACGATGGCCTCTTACCACCAGCTGTCAAGCCAGATGGGTATGTGCGCTGTTGGCATTTGCCCAAGCTTATACATACTAACATGAGTAGACCCCCTCTCACTGGGCCCAGCAACCATAACAATTCCCGCCTGAACGCCAACCGAATGCTTCGAGCGAAGAAGGTCCTTGCCTACGTCGCCGAAAGAATCGATCCAACCTTCACCGAGGAACCAGCGGAGGGAGAACTGAAGCCAGAGGAGTACCTGGAATTGTATTGCCAGAACATGGTATGTCGCCCCCCCTAGTACTCCTGTTACTCTATGACTCTAGAGGCACTGACTTGGACAGTTGATCCCCCCCAACATGACGCTTGCAACTATCCGCACTCACATTTGGCGCACGTCCAGTGACATGGTCTTCTACTACAAGGCGAATGGCATGAAGGAACTCCCGACTCCCGGCTTAAACGACGAGGACAAGAGCCAGGCTGGATCACACCATCAACTGCGGCCCGAGATCGCAAACGGCCATGGAGAGAATGGTAGCGCGCCGGCTGGGAGCATCCATTCGATGACGGCGTCTGGGTCTGGATCGGCGTCTATTATCAATTTCTAGTTTTGTGGATTAGGAGTGAGTTGCTTCGTGGATGGGATGATAAAGTGGTGAATTTGGGGAAATGATTTCTTTCTTTCCTTTATTCTCTGTTAATATTTCTGATGCCCTATTTGTTATATAAAGCCTAGCGTCTAGTATATAGTAGCTTCCATTGGTTCTCGCCCTTTACTCAGTAAGTTGTATCTCAGGCAGTCTGATGCCAAGACCTGTCAACCTTCTTCAATCTTAATGCGACGACATCTCACAACCACCTCTTACCATATATCCATGACCCATCTAACTTCTTATAATCAAATAATAATTCATAATAATAAATGAGCGCATCATGCCTCCTGCGATGCCAATCCACAGGAGCAATAACCGTTCCCCAATTCCTAGACCATTTCCGGCGAACATGGACCGAGTCACGGATATCCGGTAATAACGGCCGTCGACTTCCGCGACGACTAGGTATGTACACTTTAAAAATAAATCCCATATACCGAGAAAGAAGGCTAAGAATGGCACAGGCCTAGCAGTCAGTGGGGGCGCAGACTCCATGGCCCTGGCATATCTTAGCAAGCAGCTGGAGAAATCCGGACTCGTGGATGGCTTGAGCGTCACTGCGTTCGTGGTGGATCATAAAGCGAGAGAGGAGAGTTCTCGCGAGGCTGAGGTTGTTGCGTCGTGGCTTTATCGGATAGGTAAATTTATTATATATTTCCCATGATATGGCGGCCAGTAGCTAACGAACAATAACAGGTCTGACAACCAAAGTCCTCGAATTGGAATGGTCCAAACCACCAAACACGAAGACAGCCAATGCAAATACAACTACAAATACAGGCAAACCAACAGCCTTCGAAACAATCGCCCGCAGACTCCGCTTCCAAGCCCTAGGCACAGCATGTCGGGATACCCACATCGAAACCCTCATGATGGGCCACCATCAAGACGACAACGTCGAAACTACCATCTGGCGACTGTGCACCGGTGCCCGTGGCGCGGGACTAGCGGGGATTCCGGCTGTTGCAAGGATGCCGGAGTGTCACGGGTTGTATGGGGTGTCGGGGAGCGGGCAGAGTTCCACGTTAAATTTGCCTAGAGGTGGTGATGAATTGCGTATCGCTAATGGTGAGATAATCGATACCTCCTCCTATCCTACCAGTTCCGGGACGCAAATAGATTATCGGATATCAACCGGGTTTATAACGATCTGTCGTCCCCTTCTTGGGCTCCCCAAGACATCACTCCTTGCGATCTGCCATGAACATTCTATCCCCTTCGTCGACGACCCGACGAACTTCGACCCTACACTGACACCCCGCAACGCCATCCGGGTTCTTCGCACGGAGAATCGCTTACCGCGCGCTTTGGGGACGGAATCTATCCTCTCGTTGATCGGGAAGAGTCGGGCGTTGATCGAGGAGTCTATACACCTGTCGAATGGGATGTTGGAAGGATGTAAGATCTTACGGTTCGGAATCGCAGCGGGGTGGGTTGTTATTCGTTTTCCTTCTTCGTATCTATCTCCTACTACTACCACCACCACTACTACTACTACTATGGCAAGACAACAGCACCACCAAGTCCTTGCCGTCACACTCCGCCGGATCACAGAGTTAGTCTCACCGTTTCCTGACAATCATTTTCCGTTGCGGAGCTTTGAGAGGTTCACAGTAAAAGTCTTCCCACCATACTTGTCAGAGACCATTCCAGAGCCAGATTCAAATACAGAAGGAAAAGATATTCGTCACCCTTTTACATTAGGTGGTGTCATATTCCAGCCTTTGCGGTGGAAAATTGACAGTGAACACGACAATGGCAATATATGGCTCCTAACCCGGCAACCATTTATGCGTCATCGTCTTCCAACTCTTCACCTCGAAGTTCCACTTCCTCGTGGGTTTCAAGATAATCACCAACGTCAACGCCACCAACCCGAAGAAAAAAAGTATACACAGTGGACACTATGGGATAACAGATTCTGGTTCCGAGTTGCCATCTCCCCGAAGCAGAAACACGAACGCTATCAGCTTAGCGAGGTCCCTAAGCGCAAACGCAAACATTTGAATGTGATAATCCGTCCCTTCCAGCCAGGAGATCTCCAGCGTCTGCGATCGTGTTTGCCAAAAGCGTCTAAGAAGGAAGAACACCCCGTCTGGACTCATCTAATGGAGACTTTATCACGCGATGCACTGAGCCGGTCCCGGTTTACGATACCCGTTTTAGCTGTTACCGATTCTGGAGTAGAAGGAAAAGCTGAGGAAGTAGAAGTTTTACTTGCGTTGCCAACACTGGATACTCGACTGCCATTCCCGGGGTCAGAGGAATGGCCGTGGGAAATACAGTGGGAATGGATGTATAAGACGATCGATCATGAATCGCTCAGATCAATGGGTTTATTGGTAGAAGATGAGTGGTAGTGAAGGTGGCAAAAAAAGGAAAAGAGACATATTTTACAAAAGAATGCGATATGGTAGTATCAGAAATTAAAGACGAAAAATGAAAGATACAGGGCTAATCAAAAGACAATTATGCCACACATGATGCAATAAGTGACAAGGGGGAAACAAAAGACTCCCAAGAGTGCATATGCTTGCTTGTTTGCCAAGAAGAGATGTATGACAAAAAGAAATACATGACAAAGTAGAGACAAATGAGCCATACTCCTGCGAACCGCTGCATTGATATCATTAGAGAAAAAAAGGTAGAAAGGAAAGTGGCCATGCCGTAATGATAAACATGAAAGTCGTGCGCCAGACGATTAAAGAGATCGCAAAGGCCAGAGCCTGTGTGGCCAGCACCAGGCGCTCGTATTATGGATGCAAGCCTGGCAAATGATAAACGGAACATCGAATGGCATGAGAATCGTTCATTCGCTTGCCTTTAGTAGGGCTACCGCAGCTTGCTGGGCACGCAAACCGCCCACCTCCCTCTTGAGTCGGAAGTTTTCTTTCTTTAATCGTCCAATCTCTTCGAAGGCGCCGGATAGTTGATTCTTGAGTGCTTCCTCTGTGCTTCCTGCGCGTACGTCTCTGGCAACCTTACTTAATTCGGAGTTGAAACGGTCGTAGAGTGCTTCGTTTTCTGCGCTGGCCGCGCGATAGAGCTCGTCTAGCTTCTTGGCTCGCTTCTCGCTGACTACCAAAGATGATTCCAGATCCTCCTCCATGCTGGATGTTCGGCCGGTAAGGTCTCCAGACAACATGTTGAAACGTGATTCCAAACTTTGGAGCCGGGATGCGAGGGCGGCTTTCATAGGTGGAGAGTTTTCATTGGCCGTATCCGGATCTTCTTGCACGGTCTGCATCTTTTGCGTTGGCATAAGCTTCAGAGCTTGCATTTCGCTGCTGATGAGATCCAGCTCGTCCTTTAACCCGAGCTGCGCGGACGCTTGTGCTCTCTTCTCATTTTGGAGACGGTCCCGAAGCTAGTCTGATCAGTCAAGACATCTATAAAACACAATTGAGAGAGCATACCTTTTGTGGACTCTGCATCCGCAATTTCTGAGTCTTAGCTGGTGACCGTCTAGGATCAGAGCCGTTGACGAGAGAAGGATGTTCTCTTAGACCAGTACCCCGTGTAGGAATACTGGAGGCTCGAGCTCTTCTCTTGGAATCTTCCGTTGGTGATCCATAATTATCCACGTTCTTCAGGGGTGACCGTTCTGCTTGAGGAACTCTAGGATCAACATTCTCTTTGCGACTTGGAGTGACAGGACGTGCTGGCGATCTCACGCGACTTGGCGAAGCTCGAGAGGGCGATCCAACCTTTGCTGGCGAGGTGCCTCGAGCTGACGGTGTTGAGTCATGGCCTGTGGGTGGTCTTGTCTGCCGCGTTGGAGTCATGACTTCTGATCGAGGGAGATTGGAGCCTGGAGTGACTGGTCTTGATGACGAGGAACCGGAAGTGTCTGTTGAAGCAGTAGGCGGCCTCAGGTCGGACAGTGAGCTCCTCCGTTTTCGACGAACCTTTACCACTCCGTTGGTCGATATGCCCCTGATAGAGGAGGATATGGACCCCGTCGGGTCCTGTGAACTTTCTGGCCGGGTTATCTGCTCTTGGGATGCCATTGCCATGTGGCGATCACCGCGAGATCCCGGACGCGAAAACGGTAGCGGGTTGGCGTCTACATCGATGGATTTCGAACGCAACAACGAGCCCTTGGGAGTGCCCGGTTCGGAATCCGTGGCTCCCTTGCCCTTGCTCAAGTTGCGCAATATCGACGACACCTTGCTCTCGCCGTCATGCTTTGATCCCTCGCGGTGCAAACTGAAGCCAAACCGTTTCCGGAAAGAAGATGCGTTTGATCCCATGGAGCCCGTATTTTGCGACACCGACTTGGTCTGATCGCAGGTTAGAGTGCCTTCCAATGAGGCTCCACCTGGGATGAATTCGTCAAAGAGATTGTCAAAGTCATCTACTAGTCGATCTAGTAGGGATACATGGTGCATGGGATCCCCGTCAACTGTGATGATCTCAGCGAAGGCCGCCGTCAAGGCACCGCGGTCACCGTCATTCCCAGAAGCGTCTAATAATTCTGCAAGCAGCTGAACCAGAGAAGCAAATGCACGACGGTTCTGGGGACTCATATCAGCCAGAAACTTCCTAAAACTCTCGTCGAAATCGCGCGGAAACATGTTGTCGAACTGGGTCTGGATAAGCCTTAAAGATGACGACTCTAGAATCGGACCCATCTGCTCCCGCCATGCGTTCGCTATAAACGTTTCGAATGCAACGAAAAGCGTGTCAACTGGAACCTCAGCAGCCGCCTGAATCCTCCCAGGATCCTCCAGTAGAACATTGTACAACTCATTAACTGAGGATCGATCCACGTTGTCTCTACCGCGCAGGGTACGTCCGACTATGTTCCCGCTCCGCGACTGCAGGGCAAGCGCATAGGCCGCAAACGTCTGTTCCAACATTCCAAAATGACCATCTGGACCTTTCGATACCGTAGTCTCAGCTGGAAGAGTTTTACTTGGACTCTCCTCTCTCCCAGAAAAGCTAGAAGGCAAGGTGTTGGACCGGGGTAGGTTACCCCTAGGTGGTGGCATTTTGGGGAATTCGCCCAGCAAAGACGCGGAGTTCGGTGGTTTGCTGCTCGACACACTCTCCCTTGACTGATTCCCGCCCAGAAGGCTGGAGAGCAACTTCGATGGCGACGGTGGTCGAAAACCGCGCTGTGTCTTGACATGGGTTGCGAGATTGCCGGCAACGTAACGAAGGATTTCAAAGTTGGAGTGTACAATAGAGATAGTCATGGTTGGGTTTCGAGGGCCGTGCAACGGTAACAGCACATTCAAAACTTGAAACTGTCAGTGATATCGCCATCTCATTGAAGGGGTAAATAATTGCACTTACGTCGTTTGGAGAGAATGGGTACAAAACTGTCCGCCGTCACGAGGTCAGAGGAAGCGGTTCCCACAATCGAGTCAATGTCAACTCGGAATTGATCATCTCCCGACTTAGAAACTAACACAACCACTTCAAGATCTGAACTGGCCAACAAGCGACTACTTTCTGCCTTGGGGGTATCAAAGAGTACACAGATCTTGGAAGGACCCGTGCGATTCATTGTCCCGTCCTTGTCCTCCTCATACACACATGCCAGAATACCGATGTTCCCCACCGTTCCGCTCGTAGGACTCCGGAGCGTCCACTTGCCATTTTCTCGTTCAGCTTCAGAGAATCGACCTTCGATTTTGGCTTTGGCGAACTCCTCAATCAACCGACTGGCCCGTCCTTCGTATGTACCCGAAAGCTCCAATGCGAGAAGATCCGTAGCATTGTCATGCGCGACTCCAGTTTTTGCGGACGCCGGCGCGAGGAACAGGATGCGCCCGCATGTAGATTGCATGCAACGGACGCTGTGGATGTCGAATACTCGAGCGACCCGAATTTCCGTATTTGTGAACGAGCCTGGAGAATCCGTTGCCGTCGAGGCTGCACTGTCGAGATCAGCCATCAGGCCACGTGCAGTCATTCTACTATCCGCCGATTTCGATAGAAGAACTAAGCAATTCTTGTAGAGAAGCATAATTCCTGTGCTTGCATCCGGCTGCTGCACATCCATGTGGTATGGTGGGGAAAGCTCATTGAAATCCATAGCACTAATCAAACGACCATTTGGTATAATCGGTGCCTGCCACCCATCGACAAGAGCCTTTAAACGCTGAAAGCTTTGCCCGTGATCTGTCAGCGAGGGGTCATCCAAGGAGCAGATATCCTTGATTATATCTCGTGCTCTTAAGAACGGCCGGACAGCAGGATGGATCAATGGCAGATTTCCCATCATGGTGTCGATCAAAAGGCTGTATCGGGGGAGACGCTGAACGGGCTCCATGAGGAGAGAGCGTAATTGTTGTTCACCCGTTTCGTGCACGCGCTTAGAGAAGCTGGAATTCTTATCCTTCATGAACGAGTTAAGCGTTTGAGTGAATCCATTGTGGGCAAGCATGTAGTCCGCATAGGGCTGCGAGAACCGTGGAAACCACTCGAGCAAGGCGTTTGCGAAAGCCGCAGCACCGATGGCATCGTTGCCCTCCCGTGAGGCGACCCGATGCGTAGCAGGTAATTCTGTATCTTCTGCTATATCGGCAATAGCGTCCTTTTCCGTCTCTTCAAGCACCAGGCGAATAAGCTCCAAGAATCCCATGTTAACATCGAGAATCTCGCTCAAGCACGGTGGAAACAGGGCCGCCAGAGCGGACTCGTCGGGACTGTTACTGAAAGCAGATCGACTTTGGGCCTTCAGCCGGAATTCTTCCGCTACGTTGCGCACCAGGTCATACATCTTAGCAACATATCGCTCTTCCGTGTCGACCAGCTCACACATGGTGAGACGCAGGGCCTCCTTCTGGCTTGTCGTGAAGACGCGGGACCGGCTGACATTGGTAGGCTGGGACGGAGCCCGTTTTAATCTAGTTGTTGGCAAAAAAATCGGCTCGCCCAGTGAGCGTACCAGGGACGAATAGGCTCCATATTGCAGATCGGGATTGTCCTCGAGATCTGGTGCTGCATCGTCGTCGGCGTCGGGACGCGGGGGCGGCTGGATGGTACCGGCGGGAAGGATGACATCGACATCGACCCATGGAAGCTTCCGTTCCTGAAACGCACCACGGATATCGCGAACCGTATCCGACAGTGCATTACTATTATTATAGTGGTTCATATTATTCTCCACCGTGTTCATGCGATTTGCCAGGTCCGCGGCGTGCTTCTCGTCGAACATCTTGAGGACCTTCCCACCTGGCTTCCCCGCGCGAGCGATATCATACAGACATTCCTTGGTCGAATCAGATAGATCCGCGAAGTACTTCAACATACTGACGGCCAGTCCGCGACAGACCTCATCGCCTTGTTTATCGCGGGGTAGGTGGTTCACGGCGGCGTACAATGGCGCGGCGGGGGAAACGGTGAGTCTGGGATAGCTCTGGCAACCGGCCGGGGAGAAGACATGCGCCTGAATGCGCGAACTGCTGACAGTCGCATTTGCGGTAGCCACGGGCCCATAGAAGACGAAGACAGAGGTAAGGCAGGAGTCGGAGGCATGGTAGAGGGTCAACTGCTCCAAAGGCAGGTCCGACAGCGCGGTGGACACGGTCGCCATGGTTATCAGCACAGGCAAGAACGGCTCGAGATATTAAAAAGGGAAGGAAGTAGCAATAGAAAATCAGAAGTAATTAAGTAAAAATAAAGAATAAAAGGAATGACAAGAGTCGAAGCAGTTCAGTATTGGGAATCAAACGACAGTCACACAGTCAAGGGAGCTGATAACAAGTAGGTGTAGTAGAGCATGTAGAGAGAGGCATGCAGAAGACAACACGAAAAGGAAGATGAAGTCGAAATGAACGAAGTGGTCCCTCATACAGAGCCAAGAGGAAGTGAAGTATAGCCCTCCATGGAAAGGACGACGGAAAATATGAAACTAAAGAGAGTGTGTTGTTAGACAGAGGGTGAGAGAGCGAGAGAGTTGAGATAGAAACAAGAGACGGAGACGCGTCGATCCTGTTGGGATGCTGAAGCCCGAGGACAGCAGCCGGTCTGATCGTAGCCGGGATAATAAGAGAAAGCAACAGGAAGAAAAGAAGATTTACTGGTCGATAATAATAAGACCGAGGATATGAAGCTGTGATAGCGACCAGCAGCTGTTTGGGAGGGGGAGGAGATACCAGTGCTCTTAATAGTAGCTGTAGTTGGGCACCAGCGGGGAGAACCACCACAGTGTGCGATATTATTATATGATACGGAGCACAGTATATTATTATTGGTTCTGATGTTCGATTCTCACTCCAAAAAAGCCCAGATCCAGGATCGTCATGGATCGTGAGTCGTAATAGTGCTCTCTCGTCAGACCCTCACGTGTTGGCCGTGTAAACAACGTCGGCCGGGGCTACCAGAAGGAGGTTTTGGAGACTCTAGTGGGAGCATGCAAGGATGCGAGACAGTCAAGCCATTCTGATTCTCTCATCATCGTCTCTTGATGGCTCCGGCAACGTGTTCTAACTTTGAGGTGGTGGTGCTTGTAACAAGCATGCATGGCTCTGCCCGCATTGCCGAATCCGGTATCTTGTTGACATCCCGGACAGATATAGCCCTACTCCAGAGTACTACGTACATGAACTTCGAAATGCGCCTGACCAAGCTATCCCAGCTATTACAAGCCTAGGATTTATCCCACGCTCTCACGAGCCCACGTCCAAAAGTAAGGATGCAGAGCAGAGAGCACGGGGGACACCCTTCTCTCCCTCCGACGTCAGACTGCCGAATCCGGTCCAAACTGTAACATGTTTACACTTCCAGTAGTCTCCTTGCTTCAGACCGAGTTTCATCGACATCCACATCGCTTTTTCAGACTTCAGCGTCTGGAACAACTTCTGGCTGGAGCTGCCTGAACTGCACTCTGTATTTTACCGATACTGACCAGACCATACCATACCATACCATACCAAGGCGGTGACCCAGCGGGGAAGTCCCACTAGTCCGCATCGGGTAATCCACCAGAGACCAGCTGTTGCGAAGTTCACGACGAGCTCTTCTTCTTCTTCCTCCTTCATGCCATTTGCTTTTCATGCCACCGTCATGTCGACATCGACCAATCTCCCCATTGCTGTTGAACCGGTGGCCCTTGTGACGACAGAATGTATCACCGTCACCTCTGCTATGCGCAAACATGCCCGCTGGGCGCACTCCTCCGTCTCCGCTATCCTCGGTGGTTCCGGTGTCTCCAGAGTCTACGATCGTGATATCCCTGCGCCAACGAGTCCTCGAAGCGGTGCGGCCACCCCCCGGGCCAGATCCTCCCGTTCGACCGCGGTGCTCGACGAAGACCATGCCCTGGCCAATCGATGGGGGTTGCGCGGGAAGAAAGGGAAGAGCATGCAGGACAATCCCCTAATCTCCGCCTTTACTCGTCTACGGAGTGATTTGAAGGGTTGCAAGGATATTCGCACCTTCGATACGCCCGCGCTGCTACATCCGTTTTTGCAGGTCATCCGTTCCTCATCCACATCGGCCCCGATCACCTCGCTTGCCCTGGTTGCAATCACTAAGTTCTTCGCCTACGATATCATTAGCCGGAACTCTCCCCGTCTGTCCATGGCCATGCAGCTTCTGTCCGCTGCTACTACCCACTGTCGATTCGAGGCTACCGACTCCTCTGCCGACGAGATTGTGCTATTGCGGATCCTGAAGCTGATGGAGGGCATGCTTTCGCGACCGGAGGGAGAGCTCCTGGGGGACGAGAGTGTTTGCGAGATGATGGAAACGGGCTTGAGCATGTGCTGTCAGGTCCGTCTGTCAGAGGTGCTGCGGCGCTCGGCGGAAATTGCCATGGTCAATATGTGTCAGGTTATCTTCATGCGCCTGTCTCAATTAGAGGTGCCTCCGCCGTCAAATCCAAACGATCCCCAACGGCAGGAAACTACTAAGAATAGCGAGCCATCCAAGTTGAAGATGGACCCCTCTGTGGATGGAGATACGGTCACCTCACAGCATCCATCAGTTATGGGGTCGGATACAGTGGTCCCCGAACGTGAACCCAGCAGCAGTGGAAATGTTACGCCAGTCCAGACCGTCAACGGTAGTGCCGCACCGCCAAATCCACAAGATGATTCGGGAGACGAAGTCACTCCTTATTCCCTGCCCTCGATTCGAGAATTGTTTCGTGTTCTGATCGACCTGTTGGACCCTCACAACCGACAACATACAGATTCGATGAGAGTAATGGCGCTGAGGATCATCGACGTAGCTCTGGAGGTTGCCGGGCCGTCTATTGCCAAGCATTTAAGCTTGGCTGCATTGGCCAAAGATGACCTATGTCGACATCTGTTCCAGTTGGTCCGCTCGGAGAATATCGCAATCCTAACCGAATCATTGAGAGTCGCCGGCACGTTATTGTCAACCTGTCGTCCTGTGCTTAAGCTCCAGCAAGAGCTGTATCTTTCGTACCTGGTTGCTTGTCTACATCCTCGAGTAGATATACCTAGAGAACCGGGCATTGAACCGGCCCTTTACGATGGAGTTCCGCAAGCACCCAAATTGGTCAAGCCCACGCCGTCGCAGGCAAGCAGTGGACGATCCACGCCCGTTCCGGTGAAAGACCGTCAGAAATTGGGCCTCGAAGGGGGATCTCGGAAGCCAGAGACTCGCGAAGCAATGGTGGAGAGCATTGGCGTCCTAGCACGGATCCCAAGTTTTATGGTGGAGTTGTTCATCAACTATGACTGTGATCCAGACCGCGCGGACCTGTGCGAGGACATGGTCGGTTTACTTTCGCGCAACGCGTTCCCCGACTCGGCAACGTGGAGCACGACCAATGTCCCGCCGCTGTGTCTGGATGCGCTCCTCGGTTACGTGCAGTTTATCTATGAACGTTTGGATGACGAACCGCAGTCCGAAGGCTATCCTTCTATAGACACATTGCGGAGCCAGCGTCGGAGAAAGAAGATTGTCATCCAGGGCACACAGAAATTCAACGAAGACCCCAAGGCTGGAATTGCTCTTCTGGCCTCCCACGGCATCATCGGGAACCCTGACGATCCTGCTGAAGTGGCACGCTTCCTAAAAGGGACAAGCCGGGTCTCGAAGAAGGTTCTTGGAGAATACATCTCGAAACGCTCCCACGAAGAGCTCTTAGACGCGTTCGTCGACCTCTTCGATTTTGCCGGAAAGAACGTTATCGAGGCTCTACGTGAGCTTTTGGGTGCTTTCCGCTTGCCTGGCGAGTCTCCGTTGATTGAGCGAATCGTAACAATCTTTTCCGATAAATATATTCAGAAGGCCCAGCCAGAGGGTGTTGCTGACAAGGACTCCCTATTTATCTTGACCTACGCTATTCTCATGCTGAATACCGAGCTTTACAACCCTAATGTCAAGTCCCAAAATCGCATGACCTGCACGGGTTTTGCACGAAACCTTCGCGGGGTTAATGCGGGTGGTGATTTTGCGCCAGAGTTCCTTCAGGAGATTTACGACTCCATTAAGCAGAACGAAATCATTTTGCCTGATGAGCACGAGAACAAGCATGCTTTCGATTATGCTTGGAAGGAGCTCTTGCTGAAGTCGTCATCCACGGGGGAGTTGGTCGTCGGCGACACTAATATTTACGATGCGGAAATGTTCGAAGCTACCTGGAAGCCAGTCGTGGCAACCCTGTCGTATGTCTTTATGTCTGCCTCGGACGACGCTGTTTACTCCCGTGTCGTTATGGGATTCGATCAATGCGCACAGATTGCAGCCAAATGTGGTTTGACTGAGGCATTTGACCGGATTATCTTTTGCTTGGCTTCCATCAGCACGCTTGCTACTGATAGCCCTCCCAGTACATCGCTGAACACCGAAGTACAAGCTGGCGAGAAGAGCGTCATGGTCAGTGAGCTGGCAGTCAAGTTCGGAAGAGATTTCCGGGCACAGCTGGCTACCGTCGTGCTTTTCCGTGTCCTGTGCGGTAACGAGTCTGTGGTCCGGAACAGTTGGAAGTATGTCATTCGAATCCTCAGCAATCTCTTTATCAACTCCCTTATCCCGCCTTTTGATGACTCTCTCAATGCCGAACTTGATATATCCCCAATCCCGTTGCAACCCCCGTCACAGATCGTGGATCGTGGTAACCGGTCCAACGAAACGGGCCTGTTGTCAGCTTTTACCTCTTACCTGTCAAGCTACGCGGCCGATGACCCCCCGGAGCCATCGGATGAGGAGCTTGATAACACGTTATGCACAGTGGACTGCGTGGCGGCGTGCTCAATCAACGATGTTTTAGCGAATGTCAAGGCTCTTTCGCCGCCGGCGCTTGAGTCTCTAGTTGAATCTTTGATTTCACTCCTGCCTGAAGACTCCCCGGCTGTCATTGTCGTAAAGCACGAACGGGCCGCTGCTCGACCTACACATGTCAAGGTTGATCCCAATCAATTCAGCTACGACCCTGCAATGATCTTTCTTTTGGAATTCGCCACCATCGTCACACTCCGTGATCAACAAACGTTGGAGACTGTTGGCGAGGCCCTAGCCACCTCGTTGCAGGCTTTCATAAGGGATGCCAGGAACTTCCACTCCCTTGCCTTGTCACGGATTATCACCTATCTACTAAACCTATTGCGTCTGGGTCATGTATGCTTTTTAAATAACTCATTGGAATATCGAAAGATAACTGACATCCGCCCAGGATCAACCCTTCATGCGCGTACCCGTCGTCCTTCACGAAATCTCCAGCTTCGACGAAGATGTTCTTGGTAAGGTTTCCATTCCGACGGTCAAAGCACTTTCCCGGTGCGTGACAGACCCAGGTCTCCTGAAGAACCAAATTACTGCGTCTCCGGATTTCTGGTCAATTTTGCAGCGATTGCACCAGCACCCGGAGGCTGCACCGTTGGTCTTTGAACTTCTCCAGACCATCGTGGAATCCACACCTCCGATTGTGAGCGCGGACAATTATGAGTCGACGATTGCTCTCGCAAATGATTTCATCAGTGCTGGAAGCGTGGGCGCACTTGAGGAGCGACAGAAAGATGCTGTCCCGAGACGGCCAAAGGGTGTCAAGCAATCAAAGCCAAGGTACGTTTTCAAAAGCAGTCTTAAATGTACGTTCTAGGTCAGTGCTGAGACGTTCGACAGCGAAAACCAGACTGTAGCTCGTGGTGTCAAGGCCATCGGTTTCATCTATCATTTAACCCGACGTGTCCCGGCACTTATCTCACAGTCTCATCTTGAAAAGCATGAAGGTATGTACAAATAGCCCATTCCAATCTGGGAGAACGATACTGACTCTCAATAAGCATGGTCTGCTTATTGGTCTCCCATATTCCATTCCCTCAACGCTCATTGCATCAACCCATGCCGTGATATCCGACACCATGCTATCTCTACCCTCCAACGGGCGCTCCTGTCCGTGGAGCTGATCTCCAGCGATGACAAGGAGTGGGCTGCTATCTTCGACCAGGTGCTCTTCCCGCTTGTACTACGCTTACTGAAGCCTGAGATCTACCATTCGGATCCACTTGGCATGAGCGAGACCCGCGTCCAAATCGCAACCCTAATCTGCAAGATCTTCCTGCGTTATCTGGACCAACACCCGGATCAGAGCGCCATGTTGGAGCTGTGGCTTAAGATCCTGGATATTCTTGACCGGATGATGAACAGCGGGCAAGGAGATAGTTTGGTAAGTCACTCACTTTCCCTTTATATATAGCAAGACAGTTGAATTGCTAACGGTGTTCCAACAGGAGGAAGCCATCCCCGAAAGCCTCAAGAACATCCTCTTGGTCATGGCAGACGGAGGCCACCTAGTCCCACCATCACAAGACCCAAGCAAGGAGCAGATTTGGACCGAGACCAAGAAGCGTCTTGAACGTTTCCTTCCGGCTCTCTTCGTGGAAATTTTCCCTGATGCTGCTGCGGCTTGGGAAAAATCCGCTCCGGTGTCGAGTGTTTCTTCACCGGTTATTATCCCATCCACTGAGAAGCCTGCTGGTGAGCAGGAGCCTCTTGATGGAGGCGCTGATGCTGGAGCTGCCAATGCTGAAGGCCAAGATGGAGATGAAGGTGAAGTTGGAGCTGAAGCTGGAGAAGCCGGTGAAGACGAAGGCAACGGCAAAGGCGAAGGCGAAGGTGAAGAAAAAGCCGATGCTTGAGTGAAAGCGAATAGAAATCCCTTGTTTCTAATTGATGTTGTTCGTTGGCACTACTAACTACTAATATTCCTCGTGTATATCAACGGTGCCCTTCTCTGCTTGTTGCTTTTGGGTTATTATTTCGCTTGGCATTTATAGCGTGGGTAGTTTGTTTCTTTCGACGCATACTTGTACATGTAAATAGAATCATGGATTTATTGAGAAATGTTAGTACGGATTCGGTCACGTGCCGGCTTGGCGCCCTCGCTTAGGCCAGACAGTAAATATAGTTCGGCCGTCCGACCAACCACTCAATTAATTAAGCATAGGTGCCTCCTCAAAGGTTATGAGCCCTGTGACTCGATCTCTTTAGCGATAGAGCTCATAGAGAAGTTGCTCAGAGCTGCCGGAAGCCTAATCTTCTTGTTTTCTTCATTAAGAGGTCATATTGGCCAAAATTTCGTCTACGGAGTACTTAGACATTTTATACCGAACCCCTGAATCTGCCATTGCCGGCAGACGTCGACACCGAGTTCGACCTATTAGTCGCGGGTTGCGACCCCAGATTTCAATTTGACTATGGCCTATCAAGCGCCAAATGATCTCCAATTCGTCACATCTCGTTCGGACTGCAGAAGCAGCGAAGATTTAGCCCGAGAAACAGCGTCCAATGATTCAGGGATGGACGCCGAACCGTCTACCCCTACCGCTGGGCCTTCGTCCAGGCCTCCGCCATATGAACAACAGCAAGGTGTAGCTGCAATGATGCATCAAATGCACGAGCATACGACGCAACAACATATCAATAAAATGCAGACTGCGCTGCAAGAACAACAAAACCAGATCAATAAGTTGCAGACCGCGCTGCATCAATCAAACACAACAAACACTGGAATGGCTCAATTAGCCAGTTTGCTCCAGTCCCAATCCTTGCAGTGTACCCTTGAGAAGGAGGATAACCGAATCAAACGTCTCACACAATTTCATTGGCGCGATTACGTCCCTCGTCTAGTTGGACGAGATAATTATACCAGGTGGCGACAATCCATCTTACTTGACGCCCACTTTATTGAAGCAAAGGATATTCTTGTCCATGAGATTACTCAACCTCCAGAAGATCCTATTGAACAGACACGTTGGGCAGTCAAATCTCGACTGCTTCATACTCGAATCCTGGAGACTTTGTCAACCGATATACAAGAACAAATGCAGCTACAAGAGATCCTATGTCCTGTCCATTTGTGGCGGAGATTGAATTTAATGTACGGCTTATCTCCTGCTGAGGAAAGACTAGTCAATGTCAAGACATTGATCAACTTGCGTCCGCAGGGAAATCCCATTGCAATGCTGCGTCAATGGGAAGCACTTACTAATATTATGAAAGCAAGAGGGTATACTGCCTCTGATATCTATCATGATATTGCCATAATTTTGATTGCCGATTGGCAGAAACCATATGTCCGTGGACAATTGGACGATTTCTTTGCTCGATCTAGAAAGATGAATGTCAATCAACTAGACATCCATACTTTGATAGATCGACTAGAGGTTCGATCACCAGTCGAAATGGGACCATACAAACCATTAAAGTATATCACTTATCGTCAGGACCAGCGGAACGATTCTAAGGGGGCTAGATCTAGGGAAAGCAATGACAGGGGTAATAATACACCCAAGGGGGGAAGATCCAAGAGCAGGCCTCCTCAAGCTCCATGATCCAAAAGCCGATCACCACTACCAATGATGTCCAGCGGAAAGCAATCATGCCCTCACTATCGCCGAGGGTATCATAAAGAAGACAGTTGTTGCGTTTTGCACCCAGTTCAGCGTCCTCGACAGTCGCAAGACGAATCCAATGCAGACACTCCGAATTCGGTAACCTGTCATAGCTCTCCGAAATTGATATTCGACACAGGAGCTAGTTGGACTTCTCAAAGAGAGACTCTTATTCACTCCAACTTTCGTTGATGTACGTTATTTGACAATAATCTTTTCGTTGGTCAAACCTTTGTCATTTGACCCAAAAAAAAAAAATCAAAGACCCAGACATTAATCTAAGTTCTTCTCTGGAGACAAGGGGTGGTTGCTTAACAGGATGCATATGTATTTAACTTGCTAAATAATTAGAATTACAACCCCAATAATTGAGAAATAATTTCCACAACTCCAACCGATTATATATCAAACACTATATACTTACACACTTCGAAAAGAAGATGATGAATAAATAGCCCTAGCTAGGCCACTGAACTCCGTGGCATAAGCCCCGGAAACCGTCGAGCGCTCTCCCAAACCCTATCCGGCACCTTCGCAGGCAGCTTATGCCCTTTCAATTGCTGATCGATCAACCACATCCCAACCACAAACTCCTCCCTCCGCAACAGACCATCACCCTTCCCGTCGACGAGCTCCCATACCTGTTGAAGAACATTGGCCGGCAGCCGACTGCGGGACCAGATATCGCGGACGACCAGGTTGAGGACCATTTCGGGGGCGTTTGGCGGATATTTCTCAGCCGCAGCTTTATAATAACTAGCGGAAGGGGAGGAGGGGTGGACTTTTGAAGGGAGAGGTGGCGGAACGGGGATGAGAAGGCCCTTGTTAGCGGCCCAGACGCCTTCGTAGCGTTTGCGTTCAGGCTCGGTGATGTTGTTTTGGTAGCGTTTGCGGTCGCCTTCGTGGTGTTTGTGCGGGTGGCGGTGGATGGGGAGTTTATGGTGGTAGTGATGATTGTGCTGGTGGAACTGGTTTTGCGGTGAGTCAGTTTTGGGGAGCTCGCGGAGGGTTTGGCGGAGACCGCCGGCTTTGGTTGGGCTGGGGAGTCGGCTGTGGTCATGGTTGTTATGACGATGTCCCAGGCTTAGTATCGAGTGAGATCGGGATCTTCGTCGTCTTGGTGGTGTTGGAGGAATCTTTGAAGGCGTAGGAGACGGTGCGTGAGCAGAGGCGAGGGACGAGGCGACAATGGCATTGGACAGGGACTCTTCGTCCATACCATTGACGGATCGGTCTAAAGTGCTGGTGCTGCTATTGTTGTGGGAGACTGTTGAGAGTGATGCCATGCTGGGTGTCGTCCGTGGTTTGGGTGCTCCAATGGTTTCCGGGAGAGCACCATGATGAGTGTGGGATTTCAGGGGGCCGCGCAGTATGGGCGATGATGCACCCGGTCGAGGTCGCGGCGGGAGCGCAGGCCTTTTCTCTTTCTCATCAGAATACGGCGAGAGCGGTCGTGAATTGACACTACTGCTCTGCGACGCTGCAGGCGCAATCGGGAATGTGCTGGACTTGCCTGGAAGCGGCGGCGGCAACCTTCGCGATACCGTTGAGTTTGAACTGGGCGCAGGAGACGGAGTGGACCTCGCAGCAGCTATCTGGGCAAGGTTAGGGGACTGAGATTGAGATGACGTCGGTGTTGTCGACTGCGTCACCGGCTTCCGGGGAATGGATGGTGGCTTTCGAGGCAACGGCGGTGCGTCTCGAACATCCTCTTGTAGGAGCTTTTGAAGTGCCGGGCTGGGCCCTGTTGAACTGCGAATTGGTCTTGGTGCAGGCATATCGGCGTCTTGTCTTGCCTTCATCCACCCATTATCGCTACTTAAAGGAGACAAAGGTCTTGAAATCTTATGTTGCGCCAGAAAGGAAAGCCTGTCGTCTCGCACGGGGGACCGTTCCGTAGCCAGTCGGGCGGCAATCTGCTGTGGTATAGGTGACTGGACCGGGGACTTCAGGTCTTTGCGACCGGGATCAGGTACCGAATTGACATGGTTCTGGCTATTATGGTTCTGGCTGTTATATAGAGGGCTCGAGGCGGGCGAGGTGGCCGCGAATTTCCCGATCTTGTCCCTAACAGAGCCCACTTCCGGCGGCGGGTTGGAGTCGGCATCGGAAGGGGCGGAATCATTATGATGACGCTGATGGCTGGTATCGGGGAGAATAGCTGTTCCCATGGCTTGGATTCGACTCTTCACGAGTTGTGAACCGGCGTCTCGGAAGGAAGTGGTATTAAACGCAGAGGTCGCTCCACGAAGCGCTGTCAAATTTATCTTGTCCGGGACATGTTGGTTGTTGTTGTTGCGGGAGTGGACAGACGTGTGCGAACTCGCCATACATGAGAAGGAAGGAGAGAACGGGCAGATACAGACTACCCGGATGAAGACTATAATCAGAGAGGCGTTGGATCTTAAGGGCAATGGAAAGGATGTCGTTCTGACAGGCCCTGGAAAAAGGTGAGCTGTAGGACGTGCCTGGGGGCTGGTCACCTGACCATCGCCGAATACGACATGACTCCTTTTCCTGCGACGACTTCTGGCTACTCACCCCAGGACACTCGGCAATTGCATACTGATAGCCTGGTAGAATGCATCGCTTATATCCTGGAGGACGATGGTTGAAGACAATCTCTCTTTGCTGCTAATAACCCAATAGGCATCATCTCGAAAGCCCTTTACTCGCGAGGGACCCGGACCAACCCCCCTGAGATACTGAATATAGACCAAGATTTCTACTGCTGGCAACGCTATTCATGGAATGGCTAGAGAAACAGGATAATACGCCTAGCTTGTTTAAAAAAAGAAAGAAAGAAAAAAATAGGCAAATGGGAGCACCATGGATGCCGGACTGATATTCTTCGGAGCATACGGCAAAACCTCGAGTGTATCAGGCTAGTCAATAATTCAAGGAGGGTTAAGCAACCAGGAGAAAGTAGCAAGCACTAACAGACGGTAAGTAAAGCAGACCGTTCTAGTAATTTAGGCCAGAGCCAGAATATAGTTATCACAGGGATACCCTCCAGGCAGTTAGTTGATAGCTTCTCGGAAGATCTCCTTACAATACGGGAATTTCTGCTGCTGCATCTCATATTGGCAGATAGTCCTAGAGCCTCTAACCCAAATCTAGCTTAATGTCATCGTCTTTCGTGCAGTATCGTCGGGTTTAGGGTGATGTCATGTCACGTGCTCCTTATCTTATCGGACTGCGCCTAGAACAACATCGCGGAATATGTAAAACCAGACCAACGAGCCTGCAGTCAATATACGACTATTGCGCCCTGGGGTGTGTGGGTTGCCACGAGAATGGATTCGGATGAGATCATGGAACATGAAAATGCTGGGCCAGATGAAGGTGACCTGGATGAAAAGTAAAGGGCTTTCTGGCCTTGTCTGCCAGAGCGCTATCAGACTGACGGTGACAGATTCCCCAATCGGCCTCATAACCATTCTCCAACCCTTCCGTTTCATGAACTCTTCCTCACCCTGTTTAACCCGTTAAATGAGGTCAAAAAGAAACCGGCAGGATCAGCTCCAGCCCGTAGGAAAGTGGGACCTAGTGGACAATCGGCTACGCACCTCAATCCATTCGAGAGACGACGGGATATTATCGAACGCTTTATCTCTCGCTGGAGAAAAGATGTAGGCGACGACATATTTCCGGCCTTCCGGTTGATTCTTCCCGATAAAGACCGTGACCGGGCCATGTACGGCATGAAGGAGAAAGTCATTGGGAAGCTACTCGTGAAGATTATGAAAATCGACAAGAACTCCGAAGATGGGTTCAATATTCTGAACTGGAAGTTACCTGGACAGACCGCTGCAACAAGGATGGCTGGTGACTTTGCTGGTCGATGCTACGATGTAATCTCGAAGCGGCCCATGCGGACGGAAGTTGGAGATATGTCGATTGAGGAGGTGAATGGGAAGCTCGACCAGCTGTCCGCGGCTTCCAAAGAGGATGACCAGTTGCCAGTCCTAGCAGAATTCTATCGCCGTATGAGTCCAGAGGAACTCCTGTGGCTGATTCGGATTATCCTGCGGCAGTTGAAGGTCGGAGCAACGGAGCGGACATTATTCAACGTTTGGCATCCGGATGCTGAGAATCTGTATAGCATCTCCAGCAGCCTTCGACGTGTCTGCTGGGAGTTGCACGATCCGAACATTCGACTCGAGGCGGAAGATCGGGGTATATCGCTGATGCAATGCTTCCAGCCCCAGTTGGCGCAGTTCCAAATGCATTCACTGGACCGTATGATAGGTCGAATGAAACCGACGGACGACGACCCAGTGTTCTGGATCGAAGAGAAAATGGATGGAGAACGCATGCAACTCCACATGACACCTGACAACTCAATACCTGGCGGGAAACGTTTTGCTTTTTGGTCAAGAAAAGCCAAAGACTATACCTATCTCTACGGGAATGGGCTTTATGATGAAAACGGTGCTCTGACCAGACACCTTAAAGATGCCTTCACAGATGGGGTACAAAGTGTCATCCTTGATGGTGAAATGATCACTTGGGATCCTGAGCAAGATGCGCCTATTCCTTTTGGCACACTCAAGACGGCCGCATTGGCCGAACAACGGAATCCCTTTTCACAAGGGCCCCGGCCTTTGTACCGTGTTTTTGATCTCCTATACCTGAATGGACGAGATATAACGAAGTACACTCTACGTGATCGCCGGAACGCATTGCAAAAGAGTGTTCAGCCTGTTAATCGACGATTCGAGATCCATCCGTACCAGGAGGCCACCACCACTGTGGAGGTTGAGTCCGCATTGAGGTCGGTTGTCGCAGAGGCATCTGAAGGGCTTGTTCTGAAAAGCCCTAGGTCTCCTTATCGTTTAAATGAGCGGCACGACGACTGGATGAAAGTGAAACCTGAGTACATGACCGAGTTTGGGGAATCACTGGATCTCATAGTGATTGGTGGATACTATGGGTCGGGCCACCGAGGCGGTATCATTGCCAGCTTCCTTTGCGGTTTGCGAGTTGATGATGCCCATTCTTCTCAGGGAGCCAATGTGATGAAATGCTACTCATTCTGCAAAGTAGGAGGAGGATTCAATGCATCGGATTATGCAAATATACGCCACCATACCGACGGCAAATGGATGGACTGGGATCGGAAAAAGCCCCCAACGACGTATGTCGAACTGGCCGGAGGGGATGCACAATATGAGAAGCCAGACGTATGGATTAAGCCAGATGACTCGATTGTCCTTTGTGTCAAGGCGGCATCAGTCTCGGTTAGCGACCAGTTCCGAATAGGATTGACTTTGCGTTTCCCGCGCTTCAAACGACTGCGCACGGATAAGGATTGGAAAAGCGCCCTTTCAGTCCAGGAATTCCTCGATCTCAAGTCAAATGTAGAACAGGAGCAGCAAGATAAGCAGAAGGAATTCAGCGTTGACAACAGCCGCAAGAAGGCCAAGAAAAGGACAACTAAGGGACCTCTTGATATCGCCGGATACGATGCGAATGCGGAAGTTGGATACGTTGGACCTTCTGGTCATATTTTCGACGGCCTGAATTTCTGTGCGTTGGTATGCCATTAGATTTGGACGTTTGCTAACTTATAGATTCCAGATGTCCTGACTGATGCAAGTACACCGGAAAAGAAGTCGAAGGCAGAGTTGGAGCAGCTTGTCAAGGCCAATGGGGGCAAATTCTACCAAACGAACACTGCAGCTCCTAACACCACCTGCATTGCGGACAGGAGTATGTCACCCTCCCACCAACCCTGGTGGGAAGAAGGAAGAAGCTGATTGGCAGTACAGGAACGGTGAAAGTGGCATCGTTGCAGAAGAGCGGTCAGGTAGACATCATTCGTCCTTCTTGGCTTATGGACTGCGTCAAGCAGAATGCTGTCGACGTAGGTCTTCCCGACCTGCTCCTTCCGCATGAACCAAGGTATGCACGAGAATTTATCATGTGACTCATGTAACTAAATGGTAACCCTGACGCGTTTCAAGGCATATGTTTTTCACTACGGCTGGCAAACGAAAAGAAATCGAGTCGAACCTGGATCAATTCGGCGACAGTTATGCCCGTGACACCACAAAGGAGGAGCTCAAAGATGTATGTACTTACTATTAACTGCACCTAGCCACTCTTAACTCGCTGACTGTTCTCCAGGTTCTAGAGAAAATGACCAAACAACACCACTTCGACAGCACACAATGCCCAGACACTATAAGCAGGATTACTGTTCATATCCAAGAACGCGCAGATTCCGGCTTCGAGCTACCAAGAGGCTGGCTCTTTAAAGGCCTGACGTTCTACTTCAACCGCAAGCTGAGCACCGAATCCTCTGATGTACAGGAAGATAGTAATCTGGGACACCTCCACCGCCTCAACGTGACAGCCAACATCGCCCGATTTGCGGGGGCAGCTGTTGTCAGTTCCTTGAAAGATGCCGCCATCACCCACGTCATCATGGATCCGGATACTTCGTCTGCGGAGATGTCAGCATTTCGCGGATCGTTATCTGCCAGAGGTGGTAGAAAGTTGCCGCATATTGTCATCAGTAAGTGGATTGAGGAGTGTTGGAGTGAAAGGACGTTGTTGGATGAAGAGAGTGAGTTTTCCTTGTATGCCGAGAATCTTTGACTTTTGGGTATGTGTTGATCCTTGTTGAAGGGTTTCAACCTGTGAGATAAGCAGGTCTTTATCAAGGACGAGTCCTGGAAACCACCTTAACCTGGGTTCCTATGAAAAGCCCTGATGTTACGACGTCTACGTATATGCAGTTTGAGGGTTCTCCTACAAACCACATTGAATGCTACATTACATTGACAAATCCACCCTTCCAATGCTTCCATGAAAGTATCAAACACCATTCCAATCTCTCGCACCATTCCCCCAAACCCACAACAACTCCTGCCCCCTCTCCGAACAACGCATTACCTCCCCATCAACATCAAC
The DNA here is from genome assembly GCA_003004525.2 of Aspergillus sp. MA 6038. Taxonomy (NCBI): domain Eukaryota; kingdom Fungi; phylum Ascomycota; class Eurotiomycetes; order Eurotiales; family Aspergillaceae; genus Aspergillus; species Aspergillus sp. MA 6038. The sequence goes on from PQME02000041.1 coordinate 74,957, forward strand.
CGTTTCCAAATGCGTCTCGACGGCACTATCCCCCACAGCACTCGAGGACGACTGACTGACTTGTCGCACGACTCGGTATTTGTCGTTGGGAAGACGCTCTTTGATGTAGTGTCTGAGTAGTGCTTGGGATTCGTTGCACTGCGTTGCTCCGTCTCGGAGTGTAGTAGCTAGAGAATCTGTTTGTGTGTCTGGGTATGATTACTGTTATTTCTGTGATTATAGCTAATGCGGAGGCGGGGAAGCGCTGCCCACTTAACCAGCCGATGCATCGTAAGAGAGACGACAGTATCGCAGTAATAATTCTCATAGCTAACTTTTTGGTATTCTGCTTGGGTCAGTGCGCGCTGTCATTTTAAATATACTATCGAGACTGCAACGGCGCTGGTCATGCTATTCCGTTGAGATCTTGATAATTGTATCTTGCAAGGTATAGATATACTTTTCAACAGACAGGGATTAGTATACTAGTACGCCCCGTTATTGGCCAGTTCCGGTCCCCATCTTGATGCAAACCACTAGCGTATATATAACCCTGCCTAGGCCATACGTATGTACGTCAGGATAGGATCACTGCGCACACGGAACAGGCCCTGTTTTAATTATGTCCATTTCTGCAAGGTACTTCCTGGAAATCAAAATCTGCTTATGTATTGGGTCAGTCTTGTACCCTAGGGAAGAAATTAGGACACATTGACTGGATCTGTTTCCAGCAATCTCTTCATTACTCCTACTGGTGTTTGCTATGGCAAGAATGTGGAAGATAATAGGTCACATATGAATGTATCAAGGAAGTCAATTAATAATGATAAACAATCTCCTATTGTCAATAACAGGAATGACAAAAGGCAGTGTCCCCGACACTTTGATTTCCATTCCCAACGCCTTGCTCAGATATGATTATTGGAAAAAGGTCGATGATGGTACAGGAAGGTAGAAAAGACATGTACAGAAAGAAAGGAAAAAAGAGAAGTTTAAACAGTAACCCCGATCCACCTCGACGGGACATCATTACCATCTTCATAGTCCTCTTCGTGGTCGTAAAAGTAGTCGTTGGACGTCAACCGGGATTGATTGCTTTTACGCGGCGGCAACCAGAGCCGCGCTCGCGGGGGTATGTCGTCACGAAGCTTACCGCTGCGTCTCATATTCATCTCCAAGACCACCACGCGCAAGAAATTAGCGTTCTCTCGGGGCTCTCGCTGACGCGACATTGGAGAAATCTCGGGATCGAACGGGCAATGTTGTCGATGATCGCGGGCCCCGGAGCCAGCCAAGTGGAAAGCACGCTTGCGATCACTGCGACTCGCGGATCGGCGATATGTTTGCATCTGAATGGATACAGGGCAGTTTCGGGAAGCATCTTTGGCACCGTGTGGGTATTCATGGTAGATATGCATCTCTGCAGGTGAGACGACAATGGGGTTCAGGTAGCGGCGGAGAGCTGGTGAAGGTGGCTCGTCCATCGGGGGAGGTCGACGATCATCCGTGAGTTCCGGAATGATGGCGAACGGAGATTGGGTGAGAAAGTCATCCGGTTGGATGGATGAGGTTGTAAATGCAGATACTGTCTGGGCAGCAGACTTAATGGCACGAAGTGACGCGGTCAAATTGGACTTGAAGGACCCAAGTCGAGGAAATGGTCGAGATGATAGGGACGGAGCCTGGGAAGAAATAGTGTCCGCGAATACAGGCTTCGTATCAGAATCGGCCGGTTCCGTATCAAGAAGAGGATGATTGAAAGCGCAGTCTTCGGAAAGGGAAACTCGGCGGAATCTCCGTTCAAGGGGACTCCTCTGGCTCAACAGAGAGGGTGGGCTTGAAGGTGAATCTAAATCATGATCCAAGGATGGCGTGGATTCAGTCGACATGGAGCGGCCTGAAATCGATGACGAATCCATATCGTAGTCACTTCCCGCCGTCGACTTGTTGTCGTTCTCCTCTGGAGGACTAAGAAGTAAATCCAACCCGGAGTTCCGGAATCCCCCCATCAAATGGTCTTCCTCGACATCGTCCATCATCATTCTGCTAAAGTCTTCGGCATGGATCTTGCCCCGGGGAAGTCTCCGGGTACCCCGGGTTGTCCGGCTGCGTCGGGGGACAGGGATCGAGGTGGCTTGCAGGATGGAAGCCACAGAGGAAGGCAAGGGACGGTTCTCACGACAGGCATTCGAAGACGGGTTTCTGCGCAAGGTCTGGGATCTCCTCTGGGGCGTTCTTGGGCCCGCAGCAGTCGACAGCTGGTCTAAAGACTTGGTCCTGGAGCTGCTTTTGGGAGGAATCACGACTGGACGGGAGTGGATTGTTGGCGGACTGTCGGACGGAAGGTCACGAGAGCTTCCATTGGAGTAAGCACCCTTCTGAGGGGCCATAGGAGCATAAACGAGGGCATTTGGAGCCATCATAATTTGCTATTATATGTTTAAACCACGGCACGATAGTCTTGCAAGGCAGCTTAGGCCTGAGGAGGCAATCTGATCAAGCGTCTGAACGAAATACATGGATGTATGAAAAGGGAAAAAAGAAAAAAGAGGAAGAAAAGAAAAGCAGACACCTCCCCCGCGGGGATTAGTTGGTCAGATACACCTATACAGCCAGGTTTGGGCGCAGGTGCTGTGTTGGCAGTGATAGTGCTGTCGTTTAGGTGGTGGTGACTCTGACAAACAAGGGCTGGGCGCTGCTTTCGGGCAGCAGGCAGGCCGGATGCAGATACACGACCGATAGATCTGACAAAGGGATGTCAGACGCGGTGGCGTGGGTTCCAGATAAGAGAAAAGATGACAGGGAAGAAGAGACGAATGAACGAAGACGTGAATGAAAGAGAAGAAGATAGAGAGTGATGGCTGTTGTTGTTATTATATGAGAACGATGTCATCTCCAGGCGAGTCTGTCACCGGGCCCAATTACTGTATCATTACCGCCATTTTCGTGACCGCCCATTTGAGGAAGCGGTCAGAAGCATTTGCCATGTGTCATTGGCGGAGGGCAAGTGATGCGGTGGTTTTATCGTTATCGGGAGTTCGCGGGCCCCTGTCTGGCTGGTCACTCGTGGATTGATAAGCAGTGACCAGGACCGCCGTTCCCAATAGGAAAGTAAACACGTACCCCGTCTGCCCAATCTGACCGATATTACTCTGGACTTGCCCGAGGCTACAACCGGCAACAGAGTACGGAGTAAGAACTCTGGGTGACGGCGGAAAGGCCACAAAACTTCGTGGCCTTTGGTGTTCCTTTTGGTGGCCTTTCCGTGGCGCCGCCGCTTTAAAGCGCCAAAACAGGCTAAGCACAACTACCAGCGTTTACATCCAATGTTTCATAGCCTCGTATCAGAGAGCGCCTTTATCGTGGGGTCTCTTCCGGGAAAATGTGAAACTCTGTATAAACTCTCAAGTACTGAATCCAATTGTACATTCCGTCTTTCCTTTTCCAATTTTTCCAATATTGATCAATCAAAATGAGACCTAGAATACCAAGCACCAGAATGAAAGATCACCAAACGGAACCGACTTGTTCGGGGACTTGCAGGGTCCACAAAATTGGGGCTGAACATCATACGAGCAATCTTCGAGAGTAGTGTCTTCCTAAACTCTTAGTCTCCTAAACTCTTAGTCTTAAGAGAAAAGAATTGCAAGTAATAAGAAATATGCGACAGATTCAACATTTCTAGAGTTTGACAAAATACCTGTTCCCTCTGAGAACCTCCTGGGAAAGGAAAACCGGGGTTTGAGATCATCATGCCAAGTATGTTGATAAGACATCACTTGATTAAGTCTAGTGAATAGGTATTTTCTATGCTGAATACCATGCGCTTATTCAGTCCGAGGCAACCAATCTTTCCCGGTCTCCTGTACCCTTGATGTTTAATCCAGCACTGGGCACAATACAAATTCACTCTTCGGCGCACCATCATGGTTCATAACATCACAACATGCGCCATTGTCCATTGGGTTTGTATCCGGGTTGGACATGTAAATATAAAACACGACCCAGTTGGTGCTGGGGTCGTCACCACCATAGAGGCTGTCCCCGTGCAGGAGGGGGAACTCATACAGCATCTTACCTTTACATACTAGACAGAACGGTAGCTTACGGTTGTTGCCAAAGGGCGAGGGTAGCCACCTGGAATAAGAGGGAGGAGAGCTTTTGTTGGGAGTGGGATGGCATGGCAAGGCTCAAGGTCAGGAAGGTGGGAAGTGAGAGCTGCATGGTGGGTGAGAAGTTTCAAGACTAGGGTTGTAGTAGCTGTACTGGTAGTGACTTAAGATGGCATGTAAGGAGACTGGGCCTAGGATTACGAGAAAAAGATGACAACGACGTAGAACGACGTAGAGGAAAGATATGTCCCTTTCCCGGAAGGAGGAAGGAGCTAGCTAGCTAATTAATGTATCCGGTAAGCGAGTCGGCCATATAGGCGAGTCGGCCCCTTCTGTATTGTATATAGAATGGCACTTTTTCAGACCTCAATATCTCAGTACTCCCTAGATGTACCACAGAATTTGAAGCATTTACCAGCTATATATACACTGCAGAATGCCTACATGTTTTATTTGGAATTTTATATACAATAGAGGTGGCCGACTCGCCTATATGGCCGACTCGCTTACCGTTATTTAGTTACCTTAAACTGCCCCGACGCCTGGTACTCTGATAGAATCACCCCCCCAAAAGGCCAGCGCTCATCCAAAATGACTGCCATTCTCGATGTCCCCCACAGCAACCCCCCAAATCCCTTCTCCACGCCCATCCAAGCCTTCCTTATCTCTATCACTACTCCCTCAGCGTTAGCGCCAACACCAGATGAGACAGCCACCCACCTAGTCACCATTGTTACCACCTCTTCCAACCCTGCTCAGGCCCTCTGGGAGCTCTGGGATGCCTTCTTCACAGCTGTTGTCACCTCTTCAACTTCACAAGCCCCTCTCCTCGCCCTCCTCAATGCCCTCCACGCACACCCGCCCACGCAGCCCAACAATGTACGCGCAGGATCCAATGCGGAGCGATCACTCCGCAGCTACACCCAGGCCAATGGAATGCTACACTGGCCGGCGTTGCCGCGCTTCAGCGCGCAGTGGCGCGACGTGCACGACATCCTGGAGGCCTGGCGCGACTGGGACGGTGTGCGCGCATCGGGTGCGGGGGCCAGTACGTTGAGCAGCAGCGGTGGCGAGTACTATCTCCGCTTCTGCGTATTCTCGGCCGCGCTGCTAAAAGAGACCGCAGGGAAAGGTGAAGTGCATCCTGTGTGGGTCTTCTATGCGTGCTGTCACATGCTGGAGCGTGAGGGCCCCCAGCCCCGCCAGCCAAAAGCGCACAGGATGTCGCCGGAGCAGCTGTGGGCGCTGGATGTCGGGATAGCAGCGACGTGGATGCGGGATGGAGGCCGGGCACTATGGGAGACGGACCATGAGGAGCTGCGGCAGCACTGGGCGGCCGCGTTGGATGACAAGACAGAACTGTGGCCAAGAAAGGTCGGGCTGACGGGGGGCGGTGGCAATTGTGGGAGGAGAAGCTGCGGGCTTTAAGTACAGAGAGAAATTTGGACGAGGAGACAAGGGCGGTGGTTACAGAAGCTGCTAAAGTGGTTGGGGGCATTCTGGAAGAAAACTCGGCCTGAAGCAGGCGGCCTGCACTAACTACATGTCGTATTACTGAGGGCCATGATCCAGTTTGGTAAGATACACGGTACTACTTGGGACACAACGATATTGGAACCTCATTGAAACACCCAATGAGATACTCTTCTACTTGCATAGGTTGAACTAGCTCCAAGGGGGCTTTGAGATTGTCCAGGAACGCATGGGTGTCCGCTAACAGCATGACCACTTCGCATGCTGACGCCAGTAGCTGGGCGATCTTCAGTGCAGCAACAGAAAGTAGCCGGTCTGGGGTCGTCCGGTTGTGGCAGGCCTTCGGTCAGAATAGCCTCAATCAGTTCAGAATTGAGGATCTCCGCGATATTGTCGTTGAAGAGATCAAATCTCGCTTTTGCGGTTGCGTCCATGACGATGACGATGACTCGAATCAAAATAAGTGGGCAAGTGTAGGGTATGTGCAAGTCTTCTGTAACTAATTCTAGAAAAAAAAGAAAGAAAGAAGAGGCGAAGTACAGCGGACCATACTGGCTCAATTGAAATAACAAAAAATTTAAATTTTCTGATGGCAGAATCCTTACGCTAAAATCTAGATTGTTTAGTTAGTTACTCCAGATGTCTGTTAATAAGTTCAGGGGTCAATGACACAGGATTTATGGCGAGACCAGTAATAACAGAGTGCAAGGCTACCACACCATTGTTTGAAATGGATGCTCCATAGTGTGGATTCACCCTGGCAGCCCTAAAAGTTTTCTTTTCTTTAATTCCTTTAAGGTTGTTTCTAGCGTTTCTAGCGCCGTGTCTGCAGAATGGAAATGGTCCAGGAATGACTATGCCTAATTGGGCACTTAGTAAAAACATGCCAAGTGACCAACCTGGTTAAGAATTTAAGTGATCATGTGCAGTCCACTGTCTTCCCCTAGTCTCTGCATTGTTTCCTCATTGAGGCTGCATTAGGGGCTTCCTCTTTACAAGAAAGGAATGCACAATGCACAACATGTTGGAATACTCTGGCTAGCAATAATGATATCATACAGGATTACAAGGTGGCTTTGGTGATCTTTGTAACCTTGTTCATGATGGTCACACAAGACAACACTGATACGAGTGAAAAGAGATTCAGTTACCAAACAGCACTGGAACAAATTTTTCGATCTGCTTGGTTTGGGGGATGTCACCAGCAGCGCCAAGTCGATCCAAATTTTCAATAGTCAATTTCGTCAGTATGGCTTGACATCCGTCATATATTGGTCCTTCCATCCACTCATTCTCATGATGGTGATGAAGAGCTAAAAGCAAAAGACATTGAATACCATTGCTTGGAAACAAGCCAAATTACCTGGTCAAAGCTATCCTGAGATACCTCAAGTGAGGGCAGATATCGACGATTCTTGAAGTTAAAAGAGGGTATATACCCGGCGGAGTCCTGACGCCAGAGTCGCCTTATGACTTTATGATGCGTTTCCAGCGGGATATCAGTTCCCCAAAGTTCCTCATGGCGAGCGATCTCGATAGCATCAGAGAGATATTTCCCCGCTCAGTTGGGTTATCCGTTATCATGTGAAGTCAAAAAAAAGAAAGCGCCAAGTGTGTCGCCGACTTTGGAACATTACGAGTATCTGTGACTTGCTGTATTCTTGTGGCAACCGTAAGGTTATCGGTGCTTTTTCAAGGCGGCTCAATCTCCTGCTCCAAAACATCTTCAACTACTCCGATCGCACGTGATATCGAAGAATTTCTGACATAGGGAGTGATGATCAGCATGTGCCTTGGTTTGAAGGCGTTTTGGGTAGTAACCTTGAATGGTGTCTTCCCTGCAATGGATGATAAGATAGGATCATGGTGCACGAAAGAGCAGGGTTAACTTGAACAACACTCCTGAGATTGTTACTGCATAGGAGTCATTGCAACAATAGGTTTTACAAGTGCGAGATAGGTGGCACTTGAGGGATGAGTGGATCACGATCAGAATTGGCTTTTTGTGCTCAAGCATTGGAAGTGGGAACCCTGAAAGGTATCTGTTAAACAGTGTTCTGCGCTTTCTGCGTGTGTACTTGTATAAATACCTAGGGGCTAGGTTGTCCTTTGCAGCTATGCAGCCTGGAGCATGCAATATATGACTTATGTTGTGTTGATGGTCACTTCATGTTTTCATGGTGACTAATGGCACAGTCGTATCATTCTTCTGAATGTGATTTCCTATCATCTTTTATATCCTTTGGATTATGTGCATTTTGATTTATGCATCTTAAATTAAATTGAGGCTCCAATTTAGCCTCGACTCCGCTGAGCCAGGGGGCCAATCAGGAGCCAGATTCGGTTTCGCGGCAAATGTGTTCGACTTCGCTCAAGCACTTGAAAATCGCCCAATGACCACTGCTTCATTCCTGCAAACCACGGGACGTCTTTTTGCAAGCGTCATCCCAGTTATCGCTGCTGTTATTTGCAACGCGTTAGTCCGCTCTCTCGTTCATACATGCAGCCGTCTGCAATTTCAATCCCTCCGCAGTGATCCGCCACCTCCACTGTGGGGTGTATTTTCAAGCAACTTGATCCCTTATCTCGATCCGTGAGCCTATTCTCTCACCATCCCGCCCCAGATGGCCGATGTCCGGTCGTCGAGATGCAGAGGCTAACTATCGCATTTACATCTACTTTCAGTTCAATTGTTCGTATGCATGCTAACCGTTGGCGTCGTCGACCTGCCCCGAAAATACCTCCACAGCGATGCTCCGAATTTGCATCCATGAGGACCGCCGACGCACCTGGCATCGTTGATTAGAATGCCCCCTTTCTGGTCTTGGGCTGCTTTTACACATTCCGTTCACCATTCGTAGTCATGGAGGACTCCACAGGAAATATGCGGGATGCGTCACAGGCCTCTCGGACATCTGGCAAGGGAAAAGGCGCCAATGCAGATTATGTCCCGGCAAAGAGGCGCTGTGTCAGTACAGCCTGTATTGCTTGTCGCCGCAGAAAGTCAAAAGTGAGGGAAACTGTCAATTAAGGAGATCCTAAGTTGCTAATGTCGGCGTTTTTCAGTGTGACGGAAACCTCCCAAGTTGCGCTGCCTGTTCGTCTGTTTATCACACTCCATGTAATTCAATCGCATTATTCGCTGTCGAAAAGGACAACACCTCTGACTCCTATTGCAGGTATATACGATCCGAGCTCCGATCATCGCCGGAAAGGCGCATACAGAAAAGACACTGGCTCAGTACGGACGACAAAGAACACTACATTGCAGACCCTGATTCACGCGATTTTGAATTACAGTGAGGAGGAGGCTTTTGACCTAGTACGACAAATACGATCCTGTGACAGTTTGGAGAATGTGGCAGACTCGATCATCAATGAGGAAAGAGGATCAGCTACGCCTGCTGCTGCTGAGTCCGGTAGCATCGAGGATGATGACCAAGTGGATCAGTTCGAATCAGAGCTATCGGACAAATTCAGCGAGCTGATGTTAGATGGGTCCCGGAAGTTTATTGGGGGTACATCAAACCTGATATTTTTACCTTCTGGTTCGGAACTGCATGAGTCTAGTCCGCCGTCGAATATTGGCAGCGAACCTGGTTACCATAATTATCGGGTCAGCCATTGGACGAATGTGACCGATGATGAGCAGCTCATCAGCCACCTAATGACCATGTATTTTACTTGGCATTATCCCTTTTTTACGACCCTTTCCAGAGACTTGTTTTACCGAGACTATGTCCGAGGCATCTCCAGCCAGTACTGCTCGTCTCTGCTAGTGAACACCATGTTAGCCTTGGGCTGTCACTTTAGCAGTTGGGAAGGGGCTCGTAAAGACCCTCAGATTTCCGCGACTGCGGGTGACCATTTCTTTAAAGAAGCCAAGAGGTTGGTTTTAGAGAACGACGAGCATGAGAACGCGAGGCTCTGCACTGTTCAGGCGTTGGCACTTATGTCGGTTCGGGAGGCCGGCTGCGGCCGTGAAGGCAAGGGCTGGACCTACAGTGGCATGAGCTTCCGCATGGCCTTCGATTTGGGTCTGAATCTGAACGTTTCGAGCAATGGGCCACACAGTCTCGGTGACGAGGAAATCGACGCACGACGGGTTACCTTCTGGGGTTGCTATCTCTTTGATAAGTCCGTCCACTCCTTCCCGGCCTCGTATTTTCCTTTGTATGGTTTTCTGATGATCGCAGATGCTGGTCCAACTACTTAGGACGCCAGCCCCAGTTAACAACATCCAACTCCAACGTACCGGCGGTCGACTTACTGCCAAATGAGGAAGCGGGGTTATGGTCCCCGTACACAGACAATGGTATAGGTCACGAGAACACGCAGCCCTCCCGGACAAGGGCTGTTGCATCGCAAATATTCAAACTGAGTGAGATTAGCGGCGACTTGCTCTTGTTCTTTTACCTCCCCATTTCGCCAGAGAGACTGCCACCCAAGCAAATGGAGCTGAAGAAACTGAGCGAGATTCATATTCGTCTTGAAGCATGGAAAAAGAGCCTGCCCAGAGAGTTAGAGCCAAAGGAAGGACAGCTGCCGCAGGTGTTTTTGATGCAGTAAGTATTCCTTCGTTCTTAACCTCGTTGTGTTGCTAGACTGTGAAAAGAAGTCTCCCTGACAAACTGTCAAGCATGTTCTACAATCTTCTTCTCATACATCTATACCGCCCCTTTTTGAAATACACCAGATCGACTTCGCCCCTTCCGCAACATGTGTCTCCTCGAAGGCTGTGCACCCAGGCTGCTTCCACCATCTCCAAGCTACTCCGTATGTACAAACGCACCTATGGTTTTAAACAGATCTGCAACATTGCAGTGTACATTGCGCATACTGCCTGCACCATCCACCTGCTCAGTCTACCCGAGAAGAACGCCCAAAGGGATATCATCCGTGGGTTACGAAGCCTGGAGGAAATGGGCGAGAGCTGGCTTTGTGCTCGACGCACGCTGCGCATTTTAGATATTTCTGCCAATAAGTGGCAGGTCCCGTTGCCGCAAGATGCGTCCATGACCTTCGAACGCACCCATACGAAATGGGGCTTATGGGGATCATGGGATCAGCCAACATCGCCGTCGACAAATTCAGATGAATCTCCAGTTGCATCGACGCCTCAGCGCTCGGCGGCAACTTCTTCCAGAACATCAATGTTGGAAACACACTCTACACACCCTACAAGTGCTCCGCAAAACACATCTTCAACTCAAGACCCAGCAGAAGCAGTTACGCCAATGACCCGTCAATATCAAGGGCCTGAAAGCTCCGCCATGCCGGCCTCGATATCCAGGGTGCGGACAGCCCATCGCTCCGTAAACGTCGAGCTTCAAAAACCAAACAATGATTTCTTACCAGAGCCGACATATCTAAGGCCCGTGCCCTATATGTACCTCCCGGCCCAGGCCGTGCCACTCACTCAACATGACGCCTGGTATGATACCAACGATCAGCGCATGAATGCGCTAGATAACAACCAAACCAGTCCATCATCAACAGACGTATCCTCACTAAAAGGATTTAGTAGTCCCGCAAACCTCGTCGAAGAAAGCCAAGGCTGGTGGTCTCGTGATCCTGGTACTCTGGGTTTTGGAATGAGTAATTGGGACGACGCATGGGGTGCTAGTATGCCCAATGGCTCGGCTGCTGCACCTGTAGCTCCTACCACCTTGCAGGCATCCGGGATTAGCGGCCAGTCGCCGCCATCATCAGAGTCGTTCCACTTTCCGGTCACTGTGCCGCATCCTAATGTGGCGGAGCCGGAGCAGGATCCAAGTACGCTCGTTTATAACAATATGGCGTTTCCGGGTAACTTTCAGCCATGATGTAGTATAATGAGAAATATTCCTAATTTCTATTTCCTTCCTCGTCTCTTGTGCCTGTCCTCATTGCTTTTTCATGCCATGTCTAGCCCGACTTTCTAGCAACCTCTTCAAGGAACCAGCCAGTCAACTAATCACTCAGAGACTACAGCTGTACCAGAGAGAGGGTCCTTATTCATCTTTCTCATCAGAAAGTGTACCGGTACAGCTCTTAAATCAGATACGAGGTATTACTTCAAATAAAAATTATATCCAATTTCTAGTCTCTTGTACCTTCCTCAGTATCAGTATCGTCATTAGAGATCGCTGGAGTATTGAAATGCTTCAGAACGTCAAATGCCCTATATAGAGTCCACAAGTTGCACTGCGGCTGCGCTGCAGAAACAGAATCGCATAGCATGGTATCACTGTTGTTATCGTTGGCAATGCATTAATATACCGTGCCAAAGAGTAGAAAGAAGGGTGTGTAATCACTCACCAGGAAATAGTCAGCGACTGGTTTCTTCGCAGGCATACCCCTCGTATCCTGCGCCGCAGCCTCAAACACCCTGTACCGTCTCCCCGGACTCACAACCGACTGTTGCGAACCGACTCCATTAGTCCCCAAGAGACCGTTACTCCGTCCATAATCACCATTACTCCTTGCCACTGTCCCGCCGTTACTGGTGTCCTCACCCAATTCCAGGATCGCGGCCACGTTCCCGCAGCGGTAACAGTAGTTGGGCGCCGACCAGACTGTGACAATCCCGCCGTCGAACATCTCCTTGTAGCCTTCCATGACGAGCTGGTGCGCGCGCGCCACGAGGGAGAGGTCATTTTTGTAGTTGAATTCCTTCACGATATTGCCGCCGAAGAGATACCCCGCGCCACGTGGACTCAGCCCCCAGCCTTCGATCTCGTCCGGGTCCGACCAAAGGAGGTCGCACATGGCGCCTTCGTGGGGGACTTCCTGTTTGCGGTCTATGAGGCGGATTTTATCAACGGTATCGATTACAGGAGATAGACCACCGTGGACGCAGAGTATCGCCCCTGTCCGGCTGGTACCGCCATAGCTGCCCGCGCCATCGGCGGAAGCTCCTGTGCCTGGTGCACCAGACCTCATGGGAGCTTGGCCCGGGGCGGCAGAGATATCCCTTGGAGGCGAGATGTTTCGTGAGTCGGTTGACGCATTGGATGACGATCTTTGTCGTCGTCGGTAGGTGCTGATAGTGACCTCCCCCTTCGAATTCAAAACCTCCGTCTCCAGTTCCCCGTCGTCTATTGGCATCATGGACTGTGTATTCTCATTCATGTTCGAGATGGACGGTTCCAGTTCCGAGCTGGCCCCGAGGACAATAGCGCCCAGCGCCAAGTAATCGAAAACCTCACAGCAATATCGCCATACGTTGGCACTGCCGTATTTACGAATGCATTCATCGTAGAAGCCATACACGGTGGTGATCTGGCGCGATTCATGGTTCCCGCGGATCAGCGTCATGCGATCAGGATATCTGACTTTCAGACAGAGGAGGAGGAGGAAGGATTCGAGAGAGTAAAAGCCGCGGTCCACGAAGTCGCCCATAAACAAGTAGTTGGTGTCAGGCACGTCGCCCCCGACGCGAAAAAGTTCCATCAAGTCGTGAAATTGGCCATGGATATCTCCGCAGATCGTAACTGGGGCGTCCACCGAAACCACATTTCCTTCCTCTATCAACAACTCGCGTGCCTTGTAGCAGAGTTCGCGGACTTGGGTTTCGGGGATCAAACGACAGGCGCGCAGTTGCGCGATGGCCCTACGCGAAACAAAATGTTGATTAGCATTATTCTCCCCTCTGACCTAACCAGCAACAACCACTGCGACATACTCATCTAAATCACTCATCTTGCCTCAACGCAAACGAAAGATACACCCAGCGCGAATGAAGTGGACTTGTCTGTCTGAGTCTGAGCGGGAGATCAGTGGGTCCTAGGATAGAGGGAGATAGCGAGATAGAGGTTGGTGTGTGCTCTGGGAGGGGTGACAGACAATCCGCGGCGCAATTTAGCAAGAGAGAAAAAAAAAGAATGGCTATGTATAAAGAATAAAAAGGACCATTTTTGACTGGCTCATCTCCCAAACAAGGACGTTTTGATGGTGCTGAAGGCGAGCGCGCGGCGAGGAGAGAAGATGATGCTATTTTTTTTCTTCCTGGCGGCGCGTCGACAACTCGATCAGTCCGGAAAGCAACCAATCAGCGATTGTATAGATAAGATTAGATCTGATCGCCAAGGCCCGGCCGAATTCCTCTGTTTCCGCTGCGCTCCGTCGACCTCCTTCGACGCTCTGACAGACAACCGTCTCCACGCGAGCATTGGAGAGGCTATGGTTTGATTTAGTGTGCTGGATTGTTTGTCCTTGGTACTGTTGGGGAAGGTAAATTGGGTTTCTAACTGCCCCCGGTTTGACACCCTTCCGGCTAACCGAGTCACCACGCACAGAAGACACAACAACCTCATCAATGCCAATTTGAACATCCTAATACTTTCGGTTCCTGCGACAATCGCTTTTCTTTTTCTTTAATCTATCATGCCACCACACCTACACCCCCGGTCCCGGTCGACAACCTCCCTTTTCGCCACGACGCTCCTGGCATCCCTGGTAGTTGTGGGATTACCACATGTCTTCCCATGTCCGGCCCCGCGTCGCACGCTTGCCGATTCCGAAATGATGGTCACGCCAGACGGGCAACAAGTACAGAGAATTAAGCGGAGAAGGAAGGATGTGGAAATGCTAGGTCCCGAGGACCACCCGGCATACCCGACGACACAATCGGCAGATGAAGAGGTGTCGACATTCTTTCATATGGAGGCAGAAGCAGAGCAATTGGCACATATTCGCCGAGAGTGTCCTGTACCCAAGCCTAGTGGGCGTCTGGGTGAACTGTTGGGGTTTACGGCTCGGGGGAATGGATCGCAGCGGGGGAGAGAATGATTCTAGGGGCTAAAAATGGAGGTATCAGACAGACGAGCCAGGGAGAACTATCTTGGGAACAAAAAGTGTCTGAGATGTACTGATAGAAAGATATTCTTGCAAAGAATCCGAGGGGGTCAAAAGCTTCTGGGTGCTACCGGTATACCCAACTTATGTACATATAGACGCGGCAGCATTTATGATTCCATTGTGCCATTAGGCCATGCATGAAATATATGCACTCCAAATTCCACTATCACCCAGAGACCTGGCCTGGTATGAGCATATCCTTTTGGCTTGCAGATTCGCAGTGGCAGGAGAAAAATAAGAGACGGCGCTAAGCCGAATCGGGATGGATATCATTGGCTCCATCCTCGCCCGAGGCCAGTAACAACCGCAACCTCCACGGATTGCAATCGTCTGCAAATAATGCCGGGTCGTGATCCAATATGGAATTGAAGCACCTAGTATGCGACGTGCTCTTCAATCCGCGACATACAAAATGGATCGCTCCTCTAATAATTCTGGGCGATACATTGCTTTGCGCCCTGGTGATATGGAAAATCCCATGTGAGTTTCAACACGGTATCGCATGGCGAAATGTCAGGTCCAGTCTAACTCGAGGCTTATGTTATCAGACACTGAAATCGATTGGACAACTTACATGCAACAAGTATCCCTGTACATCTCAGGTGAACGCGACTACACCCTCATCAAAGGCTCAACCGGACCACTCGTCTATCCAGCCGCGCACGTCTACGTCTACACCATCCTTTATTACCTCACTGATGGCGGTCGTGACGTATTCTACGGCCAGATCCTCTTCATGATCATCTATATAACCGCATTGGGAATGGTGATGTTATGCTACCAGCAGGCCGGGGCCCCGCCATATCTTTTCCCGTTACTTGTGCTCTCGAAACGGCTGCATAGCATATTTTTACTGCGGTTGTTCAACGATGGAATTGCGGCGTTGGCTATGTGGGGTGCTGTTCTGCTGCTCATGAATAGGAAATGGACGGCGGGAGTGGTTGTTTGGTCGTCTGGTGTTGCGGTTAAGATGACCCTGTTGCTTCTTGCCCCTGCCATTGCCGTGGTGACGGTGCTCAGTCTAGGTTTGCTTCCGAGTACTAGGCTTGGGGTTTTGGCGGTGCTTGTTCAGGTATGTTTCGACTAAGCGCGCCGGGTGGCTTTCTAACTGATGAGTGCAGGTTCTCCTGGCAATCCCGTTCCTTCAAAACAACCCTGTAGGATATGTTTCGCGGGCCTTTGAGCTAACCAGGCAGTTCTTGTTCAAATGGACAGTCAACTGGAGATTCGTTGGTGAAGAGCTCTTTCTATCTAAAGGTTTCTCTCTGGGCCTGCTAGCACTACACGCCTCTCTCTTGGCTCTCTTTGTCGCCACAAATTGGCTCAGGCCATCGGGATCCAATTTGCTTGGTTTCCTCCAAAGTGCAATTCAAGGGCGACAACGCCCCGTGGTGCTCTCCAAGGCGTTCACAATGACCATCATGTTGACATCTTTGGCAATTGGGCTGTTATGCGCCAGATCACTGCATTATCAGTTCTTTTCTTATCTCGCCTGGACGAGCCCTTTCCTGCTCTGGAGAGCAGGGTTTCATCCCGTCCTGGTATGCCTGGTGTGGACATTGCAGGAATGGGCCTGGAATACATATCCTAGCACCACGGCAAGTTCGCTGGCGGTGATCTTCTCGCTCGCCTTTCAGGTCTTTGGTGCTTTGATAAACGGCTCTAACGCATTCGATAACCAACATCCGCGGCGTAGTCGTGATGGTCCCAAAATCCACACTCAATGAAGTTCTTTTTGCGTCGTTTAGTAATACAAGATACATTCATATCTTTGAAAGGTGCAATTTATGCGTCAGACTCGTCAGACGACGGCATCCTGCCAACCATGGCATTTTCGTCCTCGTCATCCGAATCCGAAGTAGTTGTCCTTTCAATCGGCTGCTTGGTGAACTCCTTCGGCCTGCACATAAACCAATCAATCAGCATAAACCAACCACTTTCCTTCTTCGACTGGGGAATAACTCACCAGAACTGCGCCTTCCTCCAAGCCTTCTCATCCCTCACGATGTTCACAATCTCACCATGAAGCTTATTATCCCGGTCCTCAAGAGCATTCGTATCAACCACGACATACGACCCGCGCTTCATCCAGATCGTAGATCGGAAGCGCGCGGGCAACTCGACCAAAACGGTCTCTTTCGAGGGCAATTCGACCGAGTAGATGCTGTTTCCGGTTGCTTTGATGATTCGTGCAATGGCCTGGCTTTCTGCGAGGGAGTCTGGCGGGGTCAGAGTTTCTTCGGCGGTGGCTAGGACTTTTCGTCGAGGAGGGGCCATGGTTTTTCTTTCGATATCTTGTTTTATTTTATTTTACCCTTTTCGGAAGTCCAGGTCGTCAAGTTGGAATTATCCGATTGTTTCCCGGTGAGTGATTTGGCTGTACTAGTGGCTGTTGTTGGTGTAATGAAGCTGGAGGAATTTTTACCTGGTCCCCGTCTATTTTGTATCTTTACCCCGAGCGGGTCTTCCATTAATCTTAAGTTATCACTATCAATGTCCTGTCCAACTCCAATTAAATTGAAAGCTACCGGATAGGAAAATGGTAAGGAGCACAGTGCTACGATTTATCTTATTTCAGTAGTTTGAAATGTTATAGCTATTCACAGCGAGGATCTCAAGTCTATACCGGTACTCGGTATATAAATACTGCTCTACGGAGCAATCTACATCTACTCACGGCACGAGGACCAGCTTCGACGCTTCAATTATGGGCTTTCTATACGATCAATCGAACTGGAGCTAGCTGAATCCAAGAAACTGCAGAAAAAGAGGAAGGAAGGGAAAGGTAAACAGAAACACAAAGCCGGGTAGTGACGAGAATCTTCTATTGCTAAGACGCAGAGCTTCTTCCCTTGCTCCATGATATTGGTATTGGGTACAAGTAAGCTGCTTTTTCACAAGACCTAGCTTTTTGGTTAGTTGCCTACTGGGTGTACTTGCTCCTCGAGTGCAGAGAGGCACATGGATTTGTTGTGCTCATTTCGTCTTCATACAGGCTATCCCTTGCAGCCCGGCCGCTTTGTGCAGGACCTTAGGCGTAACTAATAGCCCTATATAGGGTTACTATGCGTGTGAAAAATAATAACCACAGTTTTCTAACTCATATACCCAATTTCTCAGGCGCAGACTCGGGTCTACTTTGACGGCCTAAAGGCAAAAGGTCAGACATTTCCCGAGTGTTTAAACCATTGCCACGCTCGTGACATCATGAGTCTCGTTTCGGCCCAGTCGAGCACGGAGTAAACCGCCAGCTAGCCGTGGCCTGCAGAGGGGTACAAGTACAGTATCCCTGAAGATGCGTGAATCCCCATCCAACCGACAGCTGAAAAGCGCACTCAGATTCCAATGGCACATGACCCTCAAATTGAAATGCGTGTATATCGCAAGGGGTAGAATTTCCTGATCAGCACAAGGAATTCAGCTAGTTTCGAGACCGTGTTGTGTCGGTCGTGTGCAGGGCTCCAACGATGCCTGGGGGATTGACCAATACATTCCTTCAAACAGTGCTTGGTCTCGCTCAGCCACCGATACGGATCTCTCTCCCTTTAAAGAACTGCGATTTGCTATTTCGCTGCCATTTTCGGCGGCAGATGACGCTGGAAATGGCCGCCTTTCAGCAACTCTCATCTGCCACGCTCCTGCACCTTTTGGCCACGCACTAACTGACCCATTTCTCCTGCCTCAGGCCATGAATATGTGGGTGCCTACATCCTTTGTTCCCCAAGGGCTAATCAAATGCTTCATCCTCATTCACTGCACCCTCATGGGAGCACTGAAAATGGCCTCCTTCAGTACCCCAGCAGCTAGCGTCTGGCCAGTGCCCAGCTGCCATGGCTATAAGTGCACTGTCCCCAATTATTGTTAATCGAACTTTCTATCTCCAATTTCAATTGCAACCTGTTAGGGCTCGGAGCCGGAGAGGAATAGAATGAGCAGGGTCACATGGCCCATGACGAGTATAATTAGAGAACGATGGTCAAATCCTTAAGAGGACCAGCTTTCAGTCTAGCGATACAAGCATAGGTCCTTCGCACGAAGGACTTCCCACAAGACTCCCTTCTGTTCCTACCACGCGTCCGATCCTACACACCCACGGAGTAGTGCGGAGCACCTTCGTAACACAACCACTACTTCAGAGCTTTACCTCTCTTACTTTCCTTCCATGTTACTTTCTATCCAGTTGTCCCTTGATATGTTTCAGGTTTATTGGCAGTCCCCTCATACTGTCATGGTCAGGAGGGCCCGGCCAACCGGGTTCCTGATCACAATACGATTACCCGGGTTGGCTGGCTCTGGGCGTTCTGGCAGCGAGGCCAAGGTAAGTTCGTTTCCTTCGTTGTTGTTCATGGTTGGTCTTGGTGGATTGGTGTAAGTGTGATTCTAAGATTGAGGGTTAGGATTAATAGATTTTTGTTAGGGACAACCTACAATGATAATAAAACTGGGAGTTCAACCAGAGGTCCCCAGTGCACTTCTCTGTACTTGTTCACAACAATTAAGGCGTCACGAAACAGTTTGTATCCACTGTAGGGCTTGTTCCTACCAGTAAGCCAAAAGACCACTATATCTGGCTTCTTGCAAGCCAGACATCCCTAGGCACCTTATATAGTAGCGCACTGTTAAGTGGCTAGGCCACACCCTAACACTACCTCCCTTCTTAGAAGAAGAGGCATGACATCATGCCTAGGGGGAGACCTCTTGTACTCTACCCCTAAGCCCTTAAGGCATAGCGAATTGTAAAGCCGCAGGTAAAGGAGGAGTCATCTTCACACCTGAAGACGTATGAGATGATGATGAAAAGGCATATCAACATACACTAGTATTCCAATATATCAGCAGCCATCCACAGCAACTATAGAGAAGAATATACACAATAGGATGGTCCCCAAAAGTAGGTTTGACGATGTACTGGAGAATCACATCATTGGGGAAATCACCAGCGAAAGTAGCTTCCGCTACGGTAGTAGTGGAGGATGGGCCATTTTCAGTCATAAGGGCCTTCATTTTCGGCTGGTCAGGTCAAAATTTTGAGAGAGAATGATAGGATAAGAACAATCGGTTTAAGGATAGGGTAGTTGTGGGAAGACAATACCCTGATCCATACCGCCTCCGGCAGAATAATAGCTTAGTCATTCATGTGCTAATGTACGGACTATGTCCACAAGCCCCAGGTCCACCCGTGACAACAGAATGAGTGCTTGCTAACTTCTCCCACATATTCTACCAGTTGAAATCTCTCGCAGATCCCATCGATTCTCGTGCGGAAATGAACCGGGGCTGGGATATACATGTGGCGGTGCAATTGAATGAATTCTGAATTGACTTTGAATAAACACAAGTGAGAGTGTGAGAGAAGGAGACAGAGAGTGACTGGGAAAACCGCTGGTTCTAGGAGCATGACCGGTTAATTCCTCGGAAAGCCCTGGTTCTTTGGAGTATACACCTTGGATCGGGAGCTTAGAGCGAAGTACTCCGTAAATGGCACAATAGACGGCCAAGTCCGGATCCAAAGGACATGGTATACTCTTTTTTTCTTCTTTTTTTCTTTTCCCGGAACCAATCCGACCAGAGAGAATAAATAATTTATGGGGGAATAATGGGCTAGAAGAGCCTACAATATGGAAGGCATCCTGTATGCGGCAGTGGTCCCTGTATCTGACGATTAGAGTATGCTTTATCTCCACTACGTGGAAGACTGCATCCACGGACGGCCCTTACTACAGCAGTCATCATCTTGCCATTATTCTAGGGTGTGCCCTCTCTCTCTCTCTCTTAAGTCTCTTATGGTGGTTGTGCGGACGGTAAATGAGGACGCCGAAGCAGCACCCAAAGGCCGCCTCGTGGGGGTGGTATGTGTGTGTGAATTTCATATGATTATTATATGAGCAAAGAAAAGACCTTAGTATTGCTAGAGTAGGATTGAAACAAATAAACAAACCCGAAATATTCCTCTCTGGTGGCTAAATCCACACACATTCTTGTGGACAGAACCGGACCGGAGCCTCCCACTCTCAACCACCAAAGAAGGTTCGTCATCCAACGGCGGAGAGTGTCTTACATTCTTCTTCCTCTTCCTCTTCTTCCTCTACAACCCCTTCTCTTCATTTTCATCGTCACCTTCTGTCTTCCCTTCATACTTGGTTATCTTGATTTCCGTGGTCTCGCGTGTGGCCCGTAGTGGTTATCGTCCCTCTACGATATCATCTATCCTCGGTTTCTTATTGCGACACTCCCACCACTGCGCTGCCCCCCTGCGCCTGTCAACAAGGCCACTCACACTGAGCCCCGCGACGCTCTTCCCACACCACCCTTATTCCAACATCTTGTCACGCCCCAAAAAAAGAAGAAAATAAGAGAGAAAGAAAAAAAGCTACTTCGCCGTTCCACTTGGAGAAAGAAGAAAACATAAGTGTCTCGCCTTTTTATTCAGAACCCTTAGCCCGTGCTATCGACCTGCCTCTTCCCCACCGGTTGATTAACGACAACAACGACACCCCCCCGCCAACCGTCACCATGGACGGGGACGAGCTCATTGCCTCGGTCTACCGCAAGATCGAGCGGGAAAAGGCACTGATCACCGCTGCGACCAACATGCGGCAGTCCACCGATAACCCCCTCGTGCAACAACGGGTCGATGCGAACATCCGCGATGGCCGCAAGAACATCGCTTATCTGGAGGAGAAGATGCAGGAGTTGCAGATCCGTCGAATCGAGCATGAAGGTGGTGGTTCACCAACGGAGATTCGTCATCAATATGGAGCGAACCCCGCTGGGTCGGGCCCGGTGCCCCCGCCAAAAGATTATCCAGGCCACATGGGGAATGAGCAGCAAGATTATGGTGATGGCTCAGGTAGCTTTCCGCAAGGAGGAGCAGGCTCCATGCCATCGGGTGCTCCTTTTGCTGACCCGCGTCCATTTGCTCCGATTCCGAAGGCGAGACCGAATTATTCGAAGCTTGGTACGTCTTTCATGTCGCCGGTTCTCCTGGAAACGAATAGATTGTTTGTTTTATTTGAGGTTACATGTGTACCAAGCCAGCTAACGTTTTATTGTCATACAACAGACTTGATCAAATATGATACCCAATATCTCGGACCGAAGATTCAACTCATGTTGTCCCAACTCGAATTCAAGCTGAGCGTCGAGAAGCAGTACAAGGCTGGTATCGAGAAAATGGTCCGTCTATACCAAGACGAGGGGGATAGAAAGAGTCGCGCCGATGCTGAGGGTCGACGGATTGAAAGCAACCAGAAGATCCAGTTGCTTAAGCAAGCTCTGAAGCGATATGAAGATCTCCATGTCGACATGGAGTCTGCAGAGCCTCCTGATGGTATGATCGTTTGTGGTCCTTTGTTTGTCTCTAACTAACCTGGCGCCAGATGAAAGCCTTAGCTCCCCCAATATGCGCAAGCCTTTAACAGGTCTCTTGACCTTACGCATTCAAGCTGTTAAGGACGTCGACCATGCTACCAGTTCCCGGTTCTCCAGAGGCCCCGAGACGTTTGTGGTTCTCAAGGTTGAAGATGCGATAAAGGCGAGAACAAAGGCCACGCGTTCCGACAGGTTTCAAGATGAAGCGTTTAGCATCGATATCGACAAGGCCAACGAGATTGAATTGACGGTTTACGACAAAGCTGGTGACCGGCCCACGCCAATTGGTATGCTTTGGGTCAGAATTTCTGATATCGCCGAGGAGATGCGCCGCAAGAAGATTGAGACCGAATTCAACACTTCGGGCTGGGTATCTGCCGACAAGATGGAGCATGGTGGTTCTTCAGCGCGGCCAGATCCATCTGCCCCGCTGGGGTCACCTCAAAACCCAGGCCCAGGAGCGCAGGCCGGCTCTACAGGGCATGGAGGCGCTGCTGGCGCCTCTTCAGCGGGTCAAGTCATGATTGATTCGTGGTTTGCATTGGAACCCGTCGGTAGAATCCATTTGTCTTTGAGTTTCGGTAAGCATTGGGCTATATATGTCTACTTTTCGCGAGGTTTTCTTCGCTGACTTCTACTGTGTGTAGCCAAGCAATTGAAGGATCGACGACCGTTCGACATTGGATTGAACCGTCAAGGCGCTGTCCGACAAAAGAAGGAAGAAGTTCACGAAAAGCAGGGACACAAGTTCGTTACGCAGCAATTTTACAACATTATGCGCTGTGCTCTTTGCGGTGACTTTTTGAAATACGCAGCTGGCATGCAATGTGCCGATTGCAAGTATACTTGCCATCGCAAGTGTTATCCCAAGGTTGTCACCAAGTGTATTAGCAAGGCCAATTACGAGACCGATCCCGACGAGGAGAAGATCAACCACCGCATTCCGCATCGTTTCGAAGGATTTGCCAACATCTCGGCCAATTGGTGTTGTCATTGTGGATATTTGCTACCTTTCGGACGCAAAAGTGCCAAACGATGCTCAGGTATTTGGCATCAGGAAACGCTGCAATGAGTTATAGTGCTAATCTCTCTCTTTCATTCTAGAATGTGGTCTCGCCTGCCATGCCCATTGCACGCATCTGGTACCTGACTTTTGTGGCATGTCCATGGAAGCAGCCAACCAAATTTTAGAAACCTTGATTCGGACAAAGAATCACAATAAATCAACTTCTGTTAGTTCCCGTCTTAGTGGCCATACTCTTCGATCCGGCGGTGGCCCGCCTCAGGCTGCCCAGGATAATGCAGCCCTTGCCTACCGGCAGAAGCCAGTCGACGGCCCACAGAGCGATTCACTCCCCAGCCAGACTTCTGCAGAAGCTATAAGCGCTGCCACTAACTCTTATATGTCACCGCAGTCACCAACGGCTGTCGCCCAACGACAGCAAATACCTCCCAGGATTACACCCTCGGCTGGTCCTGCCGCTGCTGCTGCCGCCGCCGCAACAGGGCTGCGTTCTCCCCAACAGATGCCTGGTACGTTCTTCAATCCTTCACTCATAGAACTGTTCATAGTATGGTATTAATGTTTCATGTTCTTTTAGCGGATATGGGCCTCCCTGCGCAGCCTCCTCCACCACAGCATGCGCCGTATGACCCCGCCGCATACGTCTCTTATCAACAGCAAGCCATGCAACCGCCGCCTCAGGCGATGCAGAAAGTCAGCTCCCCGTACGGGATGCCTGCTCCCCAACAGCCGATACCTGTCGTTCAACATCCAGTTCCTGTGAAGGAAGATGCTCCCCACCAGCAACAACCCAAGGTCCGGATTGGACTAGACCATTTCAACTTCCTTGCTGTCCTTGGTAAAGGCAACTTCGGAAAGGTCATGCTGGCAGAGACAAAGAGCGCCAAGAAGCTTTATGCGATTAAGGTGCTCAAGAAGGAGTTCATCATTGAGAACGATGAAGTGGAAAGCACCAAGTCTGAAAAGCGTGTCTTTTTGATTGCTAATAAGGAACGCCACCCGTTCTTACTGAACCTCCACGCTTGTTTCCAGACAGAAACCCGTGTGTATTTCGTGATGGAGTACATCAGTGGTGGTGATCTTATGCTTCACATCCAACGTGGCCAATTCGGTCTGAAACGGGCACAGTACGTCTGACTCCTTGGAAATATAACGAAATAAATGCTGACGCACCCGGCTGTGCAGGTTCTATGCTGCAGAGGTCTGCTTGGCTCTCAAGTACTTTCATGAGAACGGCGTCATCTACCGTGACTTGAAGCTCGACAACATTCTATTGACCCTGGATGGCCACATCAAAATTGCAGACTACGGTCTCTGCAAGGAGAACATGTGGTACGGCTGTAACACTAGCACCTTCTGTGGTACTCCCGAATTCATGGCACCAGAGGTAAGTCAATGCGCACTGTTCGGCAGGTAACACCGAAGGGCCGTCTTTATTAACCTACGATTTAGATTCTTCTGGACAAAAAATATGCCCGTGCGGTGGATTGGTGGGCGTTTGGTGTGCTCATCTACCAAATGCTCCTTCAGCAGTCACCCTTCCGCGGTGAAGATGAAGATGAAATATATGACGCCATTCTTGCTGACGAGCCCTTGTATCCGATCCACATGCCTCGTGACTCGGTTTCTATCCTTCAGAAATTGCTCACCCGCGAGCCGGAGTTGCGACTGGGCTCTGGACCTACGGACGCCCAGGAGGTCATGTCCCACGCATTCTTCCGCAACATCAACTGGGACGACATTTACCACAAGCGTGTTCCTCCGCCATTCCTGCCCACGATTAGCAACCCCACCGACACAAGCAACTTCGACACAGAATTCACCAGTGTTACCCCTGTTCTTACACCGGTGCAATCAGGTAAGCTCCCATCAACCCCCCATTTGGCTTATTCAATCACATTGCTGATATCAATATTCTCTACAGTTCTTTCCCAAGCCATGCAGGAAGAGTTCCGTGGTTTCTCCTATACAGCGGACTTTGCCTGATTCCAAAATCTTTCGCTACCGTTCCGTCCTTATCTGTCGTGTTTATGTCTAGTTGCGCCCAAGAGATATTTGTATTTCTCCTTCAAGCAAATATCTCTACTAGTATTTTTCACTATATTGCCGGTCGAGTTTTGCTTCCCTACATGCGCTGGACACGCTGCTTGACATACCCATGAAGGATCTCTTTTTGAGCACTGGCGTGAGTACCGCCGCATGTGGATTCTATGGACGCAGGTAATGAAAAGGAGCACTATGATTCCCGGGTCTGTTTTATTCTGTATTTCCCTAACTGTTGTGTTTGAACGATGTTGCTTTTATTCCTGACCTAAGGAAATATAATGCGTTTCTGATCTCTTTTTATCAACGGTACGGGGCAGTTAAACTCGGTTGATTGAAGCAAAAAAAGGGGCAAGGGGACGGATGTTCTGTCGTTGCATATGGTGATTTTGACGAGCGAGGAACAAAGGAAGGCGGATATGTTGTGGTTCTTTTCTTCTTTTTTTCGTGATTGACGATGGTGAATCTGAAGAGTTACGACTGATGCTGTATACATGAATTTGTCTCTCCAGCATAGACAACTCGGGCCCTGTTGTAATCGATCATGCTTTGGACATTGTCTTGTTGACGAATATACAAAGTAATAATTTGAATATTTTATTTCTTTTCTTCGGGGTTATTGATTCTCTTTCATACGCTTGATCCTTTGGTGCATCGCTTTACCCTACTTGCCATCCGTCCATCGAAGGCTGTTGTCTTTGTATCTCAACCCATTCCTTCAACCTCAAAGAAAAACCCAAAGATAAAAATAACCCCCGTTCATCTTAACCTCGATTTTCGAGTATTTAGAACAAAAGAGTAGTATATCCGCAGCCCTCAGGTATCTTGTTCTTTGTTTGTCCTTGTTTGCGGCTCCAAGACTGCGTCCTCGAAGAACATATTAAAGAATTGGCCGGCGCCAGTCCCCCTTCCTCCTTCACGATGCAATAATATTCCCGTCTGACCCGAATCTGTTAATACCCTTGATGCAAAACAACATGCCTACCACTCCACAGAGTCCAGCAAGCACCCGGATGATAGGACCAAATACCTTCCCTCCAACCCCCGATTCAACCAACTACAATTCACTGAAAAGAAAACTTAACGTCGACCCGACATACTCACCTACCCTCGATCACCGTACTAAGGGTACTCTCACCGAAGATGCTTATGGTGAAGAGCAGGTGCTAAGGGGTACGGTGCTGGAACGGACAGGTCGGAAAGTCAGAATCGTTGATCCGACATATAACCCTAAGCATGAGGTGGAAGATACTGATGATGAAGCTACAAAGAATGAAGATCCCCGCAAGAGAAAGCGGGTTTCTGGTAACGGGGTGAATGTGACTGACAAGGAATCGGCGGCAAACCGAGCAAAAGGGAACACCAACGACCAGTCACATACAAACGAAGCGCAGGGCAGAGCCAAAGGTCCCTTGCGCTCGAAGCAGAGGTCACTGCAGCGTGAGGATTATGCGGTTAGCAACAAAAAGCACGCCGGCCCTAAGAAGCCTGCTATGCCTCGAAGCTTGGGCAAACAGATAGAGACATCATTGAGCCCTGAAATTTACCCAACATCCGCCTCGCTTGATGGCAACTTGATACATAAGTCCCGTTCGCTTCTTGAAACCGTCTTCCCCGCGCCCAGGGCTCCCAGCTGGAATGCAAGCGAACCCAGCACGCCATCATGGGACGCTCCCAAGGCCAATATGAGAGCAAAGGGTGGGTCCAAGCCACAAGAGGACGAAATATATCTTCCATCTCGGAGAACCGTCCATAGGCAACCCTTTAAGCAACATAGTTCTCCGAAGAGGAACGGCGCTGAAGACTGGATGAGTGACGAAGAGGAGGAATACATAGAAATAGTCGGTGTTTCTAAGAACGAGAAAGATAATATTGTCTTTGACTTCTCACTTGAAAAGGCGAAACGGTTGGCGGCAGCTGTGAGTTTGCCGGACACCTGGAGCAAAGCGGAAAAGGAACTCTTTTCCCGACTTGCCATGCGTGGTTTCGAGCCTCTTCTGCCACGACACTGGCAGCATGATTTTTCAACGCTTCCTCAGTCATTGTTTCCTATTCTTGAGAGTGGACAGTATCCGCTCATTCGGCCTTATCGAGACTCTGATTTCTATGGTAAGCTAAGAATTGACCCCTTCCTTTGCTACATTATTAGGGTCCTCTGTAGCTAACGTTTTCATTATTTGTATAGCAATCAAGTCACTCGCCGGTTTGTTTGCGCTAGGAGGCCGAGTCAGAGACTGTAGTATTCTGCAAACCAGACCGGAGATCAAGGTCAAACAAGCAATCAAGAAGTATATAGGTTGGGCTTTGCATGACGCAGACCTACACGAGAAGTCCGGCGCAATTCCCGTATATACTATTCACTCCCAGAAAAAAGGAGAATCCATCGTGGCAGCAGTTGCCAGACTTAACCGACGTCTGGAAACACTTTGCAAGCGTTATCATGAGGTCCTAGGGGTATCGTCACTGGAACAGCTACGAACACCGCATCAAAAATTCCAGTCATCAAACGCTAGTATCACAATCAAGGAAGAGCCTGAGGATAACAGTTCAGACCAATTTGAACATTATTTTCCCCTCCTGATTGGCTTTGTCATTTGTGGTCCGATCGTCGCTATCTTGACACTTGATACAGATCCCCTCAGTCCAAAAGACTGGGCTGGCGGCGATGCTGGAAGCAAGTTTATTTCCCAGTTCGATGTAGGAGAACGTGGGCAAGAAGTGTGGACTTCGCTGGCGGTTGCTATCACGACTATGCATATTCGACAGACTATGGTTCGATTGGCGGAGAATGGCGAAGGAGGGTTCTGTAGATCTCTGGGAGATATGAGTTACGCTTCGGATGAGGATCTTTGATGCACGGTATGATTGATTTTTTTTTTGTCTCATAAGTCGTTATTGACTTTGATATTTATGCAGCTATAATAATTCCACGGAAGTCATGCTTTTATTCCTTCTTTCTCTATGGACTTTGATGTAATATCGAACCCGAAGATAATAGCAACAGTTCTTTCAAAGACACCCAAGATACCATCAGTTTTAATGTCCCGTCTGATCAACTTTCCGGGGTCTTGAGTGTTTTGCACGGTAGGCGTGCTACTCGTCGAGAGCCTAATTCATCGACAGGTTTTTGAGTGCACATATACCATTTCATTAAAACTGGTTTTGATCGCTAAGCCCTAACATGTACCTCATACTTTGATGCTATACAAGTCACATGACCTGGTCGGGGATTCCTCTCCACCCCATCCACTTGTCAGCATGGAGACCTACATCCCTCTATTCCCCGTGTAGATACATGCTATCATCATGGACGCTTCAGATGACAGAGATGTGAAGCTTCAGCGTGCATCCGGAGATCTCGTTGGCGAATTCTCAGAAAAGCTACCATATTTGCTGTGGAAAACACGGACTGAGAATGGACGTCAGATCCGGGTCCCACGACGGTGGACGCCAGCAGGCAAGACAGAGAAACTCATAAATCTTGTAAGATAAGACACCTGTCTTCGATCTACTTTTATATACTAGAACAAACAATAACATCCGGAACAGTTGGAGCCCTTCCAAGAATGGCCACAGTTGCTGGATCCGCATCTCCAAAAGCTTCTACCGCCCCTGGTCGATGCATTTCTAGCATATCTGCTCAGCCATCACGATCAATATGTTAACAAATCGGCCAAACCCCAGCCACGCGAGGCACTTTATCCTCTTCCGCGGGCTGTATGCCGGCTTCTCTATACCTTCTGCAAGGTCCGCGGCGTTAAAGTGGTCAGCCGATTCCTAAACAATGAGCCTAAGTATTTGGATCCGGTACTGCGGGCTTTTGTTGATTGGGATGCTGTCCCCCAGGAAGAGGAGGATCCGATGGAGGTTGCGCTCGTGAGCGGTGATGCATCAAGGCGGCTGGTGTGGGAGGAGCGGTACGTCATGCTTATCTGGCTTTCGCATTTACTGCTCGCACCGTTTGACTTAGTTTCAATATCGACCGATGATATCCCAATTCCGGAAGGGTATCTGGGTCGTTTGAAGTCGCTGTCACCTCAGGCACCTGCAGTTACAAAAGCGTTACTTTCCGTGTCGCTGAAGTATGTCGATGTTTCCGGGAAGGAGAGGGAGGCAGCGACTGCGTTGCTTGCACGGCTTGCACTTCGTCGGGATATGCTGTCCCTTGGGGTTCTGGATGGTCTCAAGGAGTGGGCGTTCTCAACATTTCAATCAACAGGCAACGATGAGCCTCCCTCGTTGTATACTTGCATTGGGGTGCTGTCTTTCCTCTCACGCTTGGCTGCATCGGGTCAGGTCGAGGGATTTGCTCCACTGATCGAACCAGTTTTCGGAAAGACTCTACATATTGCTCAAGAGCAGTCGAGCGTATCCACGCTCATCAGATCTTCTGCTCTGGCCCGGAAGATTATGATTAAGATTCTCCGTAGCGTCTGTGTGATGGCTTTGTCGCTGAATGAGAGTGGCTCCGTCTCAGATGATAAGGTTTCTTCTATCCTGGAAGAGGTAATTGATTATTTTCTCGTCTCTCTTGCAGACAAGGATACGCCTGTGCGCCTTGCTGCGAGCAAAGCTCTAAGCATTATCACATTGAAGCTACATCCAGATATGGCAGTTGATGTGATTGACGCTGTCACTGGGTCACTGGAGGAGAACATCCTGTACGAGAAGCGAGACGGTACTTTAGTGGCACCCTTTGAAGCACGGAAGATTGGCATCAATATGCTCAAGCGTAATTTGAGCGCCGTTGACGCTCAACAATGGCAAGGACTGATCTTGACTCTCGGGCATCTACTCTTTCGCCGCGCTCCCCCGATTCACCAACTTCACAATGTACTTCAGCCGCTTGTATCTGGACTCGACTTCGAACAAAGGTCATCGACCGGTAGTTCTGTGGGTACTGGTGTGCGGGATGCGTCTTGTTTTGGAATTTGGGCATTGTCTCGCAAATATACTACCCAGGAGTTACTGGCGTTAAACCCACGAGCAATCAGTACTGCCACAAACCAAGAGCAGACAAGTATACTGCAGCTGCTGGCCGTAGAGCTGGTATGTGCTGCCTGCGTGGACCCGTCAGGGAATATCCGACGAGGTTCTTCCGCTGCTTTGCAGGAGTTGATTGGCCGGCATCCGAATACTATCGCGGAGGGTATTTCACTTGTTCAAGTTGTGGACTATCATGCAGTTGCACGACGTTCGCGGGCGATGATCGATGTCGCAAAGACGACGGCCGCTTTAAATGATATCTATTGGGGCCCTCTTATGGAATGTCTAATGCATTGGAGAGGTATCGGCTCACCAGATGCGGAATCTAGACGTCATTCTGCTAGGGCAATTCGAATTCTCAGTGTGCAAAAATCTTACACGACTTTGCAGGTCGTTCTCCAGCGACTCCTTCATAGACTGTCAAGTCTTCCTCGCAATGACGTGGAGACAAGACACGGCTGTATGCTATCAATTGCAGCTACCGTTGATGCCTATACTAGCCAGCGGGAAGTCGATGCGTCTGAAAGCTCAGATATTTCTACTCAGGTAGCTGAACTATGGAACATCTTCGGTTCCTCATTCGGGCCTTCTAAGAATGACCTGACACTCCAGAGCTCCCGTCCGGAGCTAACTGCGGAAGCATCGTCACGTCTTGTTAGTTCATTATCTCGAACGACAACCATACCCCACAATGGACCACCAGTGCCTTATCCGTCGGCTACTTCGCTGAATAGCGCCAAAGAGACCATTTTGTTATGTGTTTGCCGTGGTGAGGATATTGCGATAGAGGCATCTTCTGATGCTATATCACAACTATTCCCACTTTTGTCGTTGGAGAAGCAAGACGAAACGGTCCAGGCCTGGTTTTCCCATATCCAGGCTACTAAGAAATTGCCTACCGGCCGTGGTCACATATCAGCTCTTGGAGCTGTTTTCAAGCAGGTTGGGTTGGAGAATAGGCATAGATTTACGATAATAGAGGAGTTGTTGCGTTGTGCGCGTCCAGACGAATTAATTGAGAAACGGGTGGCAGCCGTGAAATGTTTGGCAAGCGAGATTCTTCCATACATATGTGGGTTCAAATGGTCAATTCGATGGAACCCATGCGCTAACTGCCTTGTAGCTGCTACAGATGATGTAGTCGACCATTTCATTGGGTTTCTGAATGACTACACAACCGATCGACGGGGTGATATTGGATCATTGTTACGACTAGAAGCAATCGAAGCAGCAAGAATTATTCTTCAAAAAGAGTCGGGGCTTGAGACTCGCTCAATTCGTGTCCAAAAGGTCATTGGCTGTCTTTGCCGACTTGCGGCAGAGAAATTGGACAAGGTTCGCGTGCAGGCCTGGCTCGCTTTACAGAGCTTCTGGGAATCAGCAGAAGATTTCCCACCGTTGAAAAGGTGTGACTTCTTCATTACAGTTGGGCCCTTAGGTCTTTGATAGACGAGACTAACTTGACCAGAAAATACGATCACTTTAGCCATGTGTCATTCCCGGATTATTTCCTCCAGCTACTGGAGCTGCAGGCAATCGACTGGCTGCGTCTCCCACTGTTCCAAGGCCTTGCAACTTCGACTGTTGTCGGTTCTGAAGGATTGATTCGATCTTCCCGCTTAGCTCTCGTGCAATGCATCAATAGCAGAGATGCTACTGAACAGCACCAGTTTATGTTGATGATTATCAGAGACCTGTCGGCTATTTTGGGTGAGAACTTACAAGATGACCGTTATGCGATACCTACCATGGAGCTGCTGGCTTTCCTAATTGATGGCTATATCTCTTCTATTCCCGAAGGCTCAGAGCCAGTGTATGATTCTTCCTATTTCCCCTGGCAGCGAATAACAGGATTATCTAACTTGTCCATTCCAGATTCCGGAAACTCTTCGTCCTCATCCAAAAAGCGCACTTCAAGTCATCGAACATTCAGCGTCTTGAAGCCGCAATCAGGGCCTACGGACCATTGTCAAGATTCACGGTGCTACGGTCTGAGGTGCTCAAGAAGATGACAAACATGCTCATGCATCCGTTTCCCATGGTATGATTGAAACGAGGCGCTTGAACCTTAGACAAAGAAGGATGTTGCTAATTTATATTAGGTGCGGATTATGGTATCTGATCATTTGTTCACAATGACTGAATCTGACATGGTGAAGGTGACAGATTGGACTAGACAGCCTAAAGTGATGAAGGGGGAGGTTGAAGCTTTGCGGAAGGTGTTGGTTGTGTAGCTTGAATGTGGATGGTTAGATATAACTGCTATAAACGTTTGTCATTATCGATTATGAAATTGAAAAGAAAAAACGTAAGCGTAAATATGTGATGACGAAGAAGACAGCTCTTAGAAAGAAAGGAGAGAGTGGGAGAAAAAGAAACCCGAGAAGAAGAAAAAGAAATGCATCGTCCGTGAATCGAACACGGGCCTCGTCGATGGCAACGACGAATTCTACCACTAGACCAACGATGCGACATGTTCTAATAAATTTGTGTACTAGGGTCTATAGAAGCAAAATTAAGTTAAGCAGCTCCAACATCTTCAACTCTAGCAAAGCTTCCGACGGACGACTCGCAGATTGAATTGAATTGAAACCATCCCAAACTCAGCACAAAGCTCACTTGTCGCGATCATGGCGACAGTAGCAACCAGCTCCAGTGTCTCTCCCAACTCTACGTGAGTATATTAATTTCTTCCTCCACTGAAGCCGAGAGAGAAAAGTTGCTAATCTGAATGGTCATCTCCGCAGCGTCTATGTGAGCTCCTATTCCCCTCGATCAGACACACGCGTGTAGCTACGAAGGAGCCAGAACATAAAACTAACCGGGTGCTGAACTGAACACAGGTCCGCAACCTGCAAGAGCGCATCAAAGTTGACCAACTCAAGGAAGCTTTGACAGAGCTCTTCTCCGAATACGGCACCATAATCGAGATCATCGCAAAGACTAACCTCAAAGCAAAGGGGCAGGCATTCGTTGTCTTTGACAATGTTGAGTCCGCTACAAACGCCATCGAAGAAATTAATGGGTTCGAGCTCTTCGAAAAATCCATGATCCTGGATTATGCGAAGACGCGAAGTGATGCGACGGTTTTGAAAGAGGGCGGTTCGGAGGAGTTGGAGGCACATAAGAGGAGACGGTTAGCTGAGAAAGGTGTGTTTTCCTTTTTTACCAAGGAAAGAAGGCCCTGTATTAGGTGCTTCTGGCTAATTTACCAATTACGAAATATTATAGAGCGCAAGCAAGCCCACGAAGCACTCGAAGCCCAGAAGAAACTCAAACGCCCCGCCGGCGTAGCCGATACCACTCGTCCTGCCAAAACAACGAAGGGTGCTGGTCTCAAACCCACAACCGGTGCAGCGGCGACGGTCGTTCCAGACGAATACCTGCCTCCGAACAAGATCCTATTCTTGCGGGACCTCCCCGACAATACCGATCAAGAAACACTTACTGCTGTGTTTGGGCGTTTCGAAGGATTTATGGAAGCAAGATTGGTACCCGGGAGAAAGGGAATTGCTTTCGTGGAGTATGAGAATGAATCGGGGGCTATCAGTGCTAAGGAGAATACGTCGGGAATGCCCATGGGGGATGCTGGCAAGCCTATTCGGGTCACGTACCAGAGACAGTAGTGAGAGACCTGGATACAGTGGCAATGGAGAACTTGTTATGGCGTCCGGAAAGATCGTTGCCTTTTTATGAGAATAAATCATTTGTATCCCAAAACTTCGCCCTGCGCGTCTGAATATATATTCTAAACCGGAGCACATCAGGAGCACCGCATAATTGATATGGAAAGTGAAAATGACATGCCCAACAATATTAATTACATAAGAAAGAAACAAAGCTTAGAAGATCACATCTGCATCCTCCGACTCTCCAAGAACATCAGCAGCTTCAGGTGCCTCTTTCTCGCTTGCCTTCTTTCTAGCGGCAACAATCTCCGCGTCTGCTTCGGCGGTATCTCGCTGCTTTTTATTCGAGACCTTCTTGAGTCGGTAGAACTCTTCTCTGTCGAGCTCATCGAGTTCCGAGTTGATGTCTAAAACGTGTTAGCAGCCAACATAGCATATGGTATGGAAGATATACTGACATCTAATAGTATTCTCGGTTCGGGGAATGATGACATGCTCACTAGTGACATTATTAGTACCAAAAAACCATTACTCCAACTTTTATAATAGCTCCGAATCTTACATTGCGTTCACTGCATCAAGTTAGTAACTGATCGTTATAGTGGTTGGGCATTTTGTGATTACTCACCTCTCCGGTTAACGACCTTGATCACTTCATCCAGGATAAGGAATGCAGTCTGGGAAACATTATCAGTTATGACTAAAGACCCTCAAAGGTTGGACCATCCGTACCTGTAGACTCGCCAGTTCTACCAACGTCTCAACCGCTCGAGCGTATGTCTCCCGGCAGCGTTGCACTTGCTGGCCACCTTTCCCAAGACCGGTCAATCCAAAATCATTAATGCCCTGCTCTGTATACGCCTCGAATTGTGGCAAGAAAACTCCGGAAACGTTCTCTTGCTTCGCTTGAACCCGGAACCGAGCTTGCTTAGCCGACTCTTGGATCTGGTATCCAATATCTCCTCCTACAGCGTAGGTGACTTCGGCGAGGGAAAAGGATGCTATTTGCATAACGCGGCCCATCTTTCGTTTCGCATCATCGATACGTTTGGTAATATCTGTATTCAAAGAGTCAATATATGGTATATCGCCGCAAGTCGAGTCTCGTTCGGAGTCCGTCTTACCTCGAAAGCGCCTATAAATTGCGGTATACATTAGCAAGGAACCCCCAAACCGAAATGGGCGCAAAAGAGACATACTTAGTCAAGGCTTCACTCTTCCTTTTCAACAGACTGTGTCCAATCTCTGCGCCCTTCAGCTTGCTTTTCATCAACCCCAACGACTGGCGAGTCGGGAAGACTTGCTCGCGGCCCTGAACAGTGCTAAGTCAGTAACCGTTCATAGCAGTAAAACATGTCGGAGACACCCACAGCTGCCGACATGTTGACCAGTTTAACCCGTAATGCTCAATTCAATATGAACATAAAAGAAACCACAAATCGCAAAGTCACAACACGCTGGACGTCCCAACTGGAAGGCATGACGATAGCGATAACCCGCGGGGAGCTTGGACCAGCCCGTGTCCCGATGCGGCATGGCAGCAGGTCACGTGCACCAAGCGCCGACTTCATCCTCTCGCCGGCATTCAGCATTTCATTTCGTCCTCCAACGCGACAAGAGACCAACTCCCGTTCATGTCACCCTTTCCCCTTCGACTTCAGTGTTGACCGTGTGAGCCGATCCCGCTCGGTCGAGTGGCGAAATGCCAGGGACACTTCTGCCCCCGAGATCCCACCGGCAACACGCAGAGATGGATCGATCGTCGGCCTCAGGGCCGGACCTGTACTTGATTGTGAGTGACCATGCCGGATGGTAATATGCGAGAGGGCTGAGACTAACTACGCGATTTTGGATTAGGCCGACCAGGATACCGTCTACGAACAAGATCTTCTGCGGAACCCTGGCAGTATCAAGCCATGGCTTTCCTATATCGAATACAAGCAGAGCGGTGGGACGCTCTACGAGCAGGCTTTTGTATGTCTTTTCTCGTGTCAGACTCCCTGCAAAAGTGAAATTACTGACTTCTTTCGTAGGTTATGGAACGCGCTTGCAAACAACTCCCGAGATCTTACAAGCTGTGGAAAATGGTACCTCTTTTTTTCTTCTCCTCGTCCACCGGAAAACTAGCCCCAGACAAGCTGACTTTGGCAGTACCTCGAATTCCGGGTGGACCACCTCCGTGGCCGCAATGCGACCAAGTACCGGGCTGAATACCAGAAGGTGAATACGCTTTTCGAGCGAGCGCTTATCCTTCTTAATAAAGCGCCCCGGATATGGGAAATATATCTTTCTTTCATGCTCCAGCAGCCTCTCGTGACTCAGACTCGACGAACTTTTGATCGCGCACTCCAGGCTCTGCCAGTTACCCAGCATAATCGGATTTGGAAACTCTACAAGTCGTTCGCGCGTTCCGCTTCAGGACAGACTGCGGTGAAAATTTGGGCTCGATATATGCAGATCCACCCAGAGAATGCCGAGGAGTATATTGAGCTGCTGATCCAAATGAGAGAATATACGGAAGCAGTGAAGGTATACATGGACATTCTCGACAACCCACGGTTCCAGTCCAAGGAGGGGAAGAGCAACTTCCATCTATGGACTGAAATGGTGGATCTATTGGTCTCGAAGGCAAAACAAATCGAGACCGGCCCGCAAGCCGGAATTGATGTCGATGCCATACTACGAAGCGGAATTGATCGATTTGCGGATCAAAGAGGAAAATTATGGGCCGGGTTAGCGACATACTGGATCACGAAGGGTAACTTCGAAAAGGCGAGAGATGTCTTCGAAGAAGGTGTCATCACCGTTATGACGGTCCGCGACTTCACCCTCATTTTCGACTCTTACGTGGAATTCGAAGAGTCGATTATTGGGAGCTTAATGGAAGCAGCTGCGGTCCGCGCCGATAAAGGTAAAACCGACGAGGACGCAGACTTTGATCTTGACCTCCGAATGCTACGTTTCGAGCAATTGATGGATCGACGGCCGTTCTTGGTCAATGACGTGCTTCTACGACAGAATCCTAATAATGTAATTGAGTGGGAAAAGCGGGTGGCTTTGTGGGGAGAGAACAAGCAGGAAACGGTCAACACCTACACGGCAGCCATCGCAGCAATCCATCCTAAGAAGGCTCATGGCAAATTTTCAGAGCTCTGGGTTAATTACGCCAAATTCTACGAAGCAGGCGGTGATCTCGATACTGCCAGGGTCATCCTAGAAAAGGCCGTCAGGGTTCCCTTTAAGTCCGTCGCAGAATTGGCAGAGACATGGTGTGAATGGGCAGAGATGGAGCTGCGGAGCGAAAACTTCGACAAGGCTGTTGAGGTTATGGGTAAAGCAACGCAAGCCCCCAAGAAGTCCACTGTGGACTATTTTGATGACACCCTTTCGCCTCAGCAGCGAGTCCACAAGAGCTGGAAGCTGTGGAGTTTCTATGTCGACTTGGTTGAAAGCGTCGCCTCTTTGGAAGAGACCAAGAAGGTTTATGAGAGAATTTTCGAGTTGCGCATTGCAACTCCTCAGACAGTCGTCAACTACGCCAATTTGATGGAGGAGCACAAATATTTTGAAGATTCTTTCAAGATTTACGAACGTGGATTGGATCTCTTCAGCTATCCAGTTGCGTTCGAGCTTTGGAACCTCTACCTGACCAAGGCTGTTGATCGCAAGATTGGCATTGAAAGATTAAGAGACCTCTTTGAGCAGGCTCTGGACGGATGCCCTCCCAAGTTTGCCAAGCCTTTGTACTTGATGTACGGTAATCTCGAAGAGGAGCGAGGTCTAGCACGGCATGCGATGAGAATATACGAGCGCGCTACTCGCTCCGTGTCCGACGAAGACCGATTTGAAATGTTCGAGTTCTATATTACAAAATCCGCCTCGAACTTCGGTCTGACCTCCACGAGGCCCATCTACGAACGGGCCATTGCAGCTTTACCTGATCAGGAAGCCAAGGAGATGTGTCTCAAGTTTGCTGAGATGGAAAGGCGTTTGGGCGAGATCGATCGGGCCCGTGCCATCTACGGTCATGCATCGCAGTTCTGCGACCCTCGTACCAATGCGGGCTTCTGGCAGAAATGGGAGGCGTTCGAAGTCCAGCACGGAAACGAGGATACCTTCAAGGAGATGCTTCGTATCAAACGAAGTGTACAAGCGCAGTACAAGTATGTCAAACCCCTTTCCACAGAAAAAATTGCCTAGCAAGTTACTGATATCACTCAAAACAGCACCGATGTCAATTTCATTGCATCGCAAGCAATCGCCCGTAGCCAACAGCGCTCCCAAGACGACGGGCAAGTCGGCGAAGAAGGAGAGGAAATGGATGGCGCAAAGGAAAAGGCCGACGCTATGGCAGCTTTGGAGCGACAAGCACGCGCTCCCGTGGGCTTCGTCGCTGCCAGTGCCGGACCAGAGGGTGGCAATCGACAACCTCGGGCTAGCCAAGAGCAGCCACAGCCATCAGTCCCCGTTAACCCGGATGCAATTGAGCTCGACGATGATATGGATGCCGAGTAATAGTCTTATCTCTCTCCTTACTCACGTTTCGTCTCATTGGGAAACAATTGCGTTGCATACTTCGATTGAAGAACTTCCCTCATTTCAAGGTTTTCTAAATTCTCAGTCTCCTTTGTTTTCAACAATCTGCCAAAGTTGATCGACAGGTACTTACACTCTGTTGGTTTTCGGCATGTGAGAGTGAAAGTTGTCTCCCTCGAATCCGTTTGGATTGAGTTTCACTGCGATATCTATTTTCATAGTGTATGATGTGTTTTTCGTGTATGTATAGATGCCTTTTTTAATTGTGGGCCATTTTGATTCCGGTGCTTCAGTTCTTAGTTTCAATTTGAGATTGAAGGTAATCTCATTATGCCTTGAACCTGATTACTTTTGTGACTTTCCATGAATTCATGTTTCAGATCGGGAATCTATCATGGGAACAGGGTTTCAGGATGCATATGCAGCCGCATGTGCTTCGCTGAGTTATACCTTCCCTTTTCTCAAGTATGACAGAACGGTAATGGGTAGTTTCTTCCAATTATATCACTGATAAATTCAAATTATGACCATTGTTGTGGTTATATCTAACAGAG
This sequence comes from Aspergillus sp. MA 6038, assembly GCA_003004525.2. Taxonomy (NCBI): domain Eukaryota; kingdom Fungi; phylum Ascomycota; class Eurotiomycetes; order Eurotiales; family Aspergillaceae; genus Aspergillus; species Aspergillus sp. MA 6038. The sequence goes on from PQME02000041.1 coordinate 113,505, forward strand.
AATCCAAGTACCATACGCCCCATTCTAAACCCCAAACTTCATGAAAATGTTCAATAACAACCCGAAAATCAAAAGAGGGTACTGCTCGCTGTCCTGGTGCTGCGCTTGTCAATCAGAAAGGAAAACCAGAACCCCCGAACCCAAAAGATGTAACAGTAAAGGATCACGCATAGTTCCATTCAGAGCTTGGACCGGATCCCTTCTAGCCGAAATTTAACATCCTTCAAAACTTTGCTCGATGGCTTCCAGTCATCAAATTGCTTCAGGAGTTCCATAGTTTCCTCGTACAATTCACGTTTGACGTATTCTTCCTCCAGGAGGCCGCGCATGGCAAACGGTAGAATGTACGGGTTAGCCGTCAGTGAGGCGGCGGGTCGCTTGACCTGTAGGGTTGCGCTGCTAACGTCAGATGTCTCCAGGGAAAATGAAATAGCGAGACTGATACAAGATTAGCGGAGTGACCATATTTGCAGTGGTAAAGGAGACTTACGAGTAAACAGCTTCGTCGTCATAAAGACGGGAATGCCCCTCCCCAGTGTACAGACTTCCCGCGAGTGGAGAGCTCAGTTCTCTGATCAGACCGTGGTCTGCAAACCCTAAGTTTCGTAGTTTGAGAGCAAATCCAATTAAATGCGAAATGCTAATAGAGGTTTAATCAGTTGTGTCTTAATCCGTCGCAGACGTAGGCGATACTCACAAACTGGCGGCATGGACACGGCCGTCGACAAAGGCTGCTCGATAGATATAGGGGTGGTTTACCGGTGAGAAGAGCGATGACTAGAAATAATTCATGTTAGATGCGTTGATTTGGCGTCTCGATTTCTAAAAACCTACCTCTAGAGACACAAGCTGATCATCTATACTTCCAATGTAGGAAATTCGGACTCCAAAGTCGAGAGCACATCTTAGTGCAGCTTCATAGTCTTTCGATACTTGACTGTGTGGCAAGGCGAACTCGAAAAGTTCAGCAGCGGAACCACTGATCCATCGTGATCTGTAGTCGGGGAATGGTCCCAAGTTAACGCCAGCCATGGCGCATATCCCAACGCGCGAGGCATTCACACAGCCAAATGATATTAACTTGGCAATCAGCAGGACCGAAACTGGCACTCCCTGACTGTGGCACGCAATTATGATATAATCTGCCTTTCTTATTTCCTCCATCCAGTTCAACAAAAGCTTCCAGAGCAGATCCACTCGTTCAGCAATGCGACCTTCGCCTTCTAGGGCAATCCTTCCAATATCACAGGTATAGCCACGGTTTTCCGTCCACTTCTTGATGGCATCTGCCGCCATATTGGAAAATCGGATTGACGTTCCAGTGGGTTGACCAAGAACACTCCGTATCAATGGAGCAGGAAAATACCCATGGACTCCAATAGCCAAGGCCTTCCGAATACGTGGTGGATCTCTGATCCTATAGACATGTTTGTTGCTTTGTCCGTTGTTATAATGTAAGAAACGCCTGCCTATCGACTGTAATAGTGACGGTGTCTCCTGCATAGTATATGTGTCTTGGAATTGCGGCAGGACCTGGTTAGGCAGGATTCTTTGTAGGTTTTTTGTTGCAGAGCCTTCAGGAGCTTTCGGAAGTGGAGCATTGGGAGATATTTCCAACTGAGCTGAAATCCTGTCAGGGACAACATCCGGTCCTGGACTGTCTTTGGGTGGCTTGATTTTGGCACTTCCCTTCGTTTTTACCTCCACATCTTGCACTGGTTCAGAGTTCTGTTCGCGTTTTGATTGTTGTGATGATGCATCTGGCTTAATTGACGTCTCAGCAGCCTCGATATTTTCAATATTCGTTTGCGTAGAGTCCTTGGACGTGTCACGGAACCAATATGACCAGCCCGAGGATCTCGGATTCCGAGAAGGCGTATTATGAGGCTCACTTGCCCCTTCAGACCTTTCACTTGGCACCGGAGTGGCCTGACGGATGGTTGGAAATGTGGCATCGGGTGTCTCGACAGGTGTGCTCTGCGACTGATCTTTTGTCGGCTCTTGTTCCTTTTTGGGTTCTTCTGACCCTTTCGAGGAATAAGATGAACCGTACCACATTTGGAGCCACGAGAGCCTCTGCGGTATTGTGCGCACTTCTGTAGTTTCGGCAGTATCTGTTTTTGGCTGGTCTTGTTCTTCAACTACCTGATGGTCCGCTTGGACGGTGTCCTTTGAATTCTTGTCCACAGTTGGAGACTCTGTCGCTGCTTTCCCTAGCTCTGAATCATTTGAAAAAGTCTTTCCCGTTGGAACTGAATTGTAAAGCCACGAGAACCATCCACCAGACTGTACTGTGGGCTCTTGTTTGCCATCGGGCTCTCCACTCTCGTCACCCGCATTCGGTGCAGCTGTTTCGACTGCACTCTTTGGCTGTTCCTTCGCAGCGCCGTCTACAATATTGTTATCAGCCTTGTTCGTTGGCTGTTGCTTATCTGCAGACTCCGAAGCAGTATTCGCAGAAGGGCTGGATGTGGACCCGTCAGATGCTATGTTGATTCGGGTGGTTGTTGCGTCCGCGGGAAGAGACCTGCCCGACGCGCCTGCTCGCCTCGTCAATTGGAGGGAAGGATTTCGATGTTGTTTTTGAAGATCGTCGGGGTAAGAAGTCCCGAAAGAAACACCGTTGGGGGGGATATTACTAGCAGCTGATATACTTTCGCGCGCAACCTCGGTAACAGGTGCCGCCTTTGAAGCTCTAGAGCCCGGCCACCAGTTCTAGTTACATTCAAAGCCACGTATTAGCTTTTGCTCCCAGGCTCGAAATTCTCCTTCTATTTTTCTTTTGCGAATAACGATAACCATAGGAGAAAACTTACCACTCCAGCTCCCCCTTTCTGCGAGGAAGACGATCCCCGAATGCTCGGAGTTGGAGTGGACGGAGCGCCGGTGCCTGGTGGGCTGGTGGGCTTCACACTGTTGCGAGATCCCGTGGGCGCCATGAAAGAAGCGATAAGGACATTACCTAGCTTGCAAGGGTAGGGAGTATGAAGGTAAATAGAATTATCAGGGCACCAGAGAAGCACCCCCTTCAAATAGAACTAGGAAGGCCATCAGTCCAGCCGGTAACCCGTGAGTTATTGGTCCAAGTCACCCGTCGTCAGGCCGGGAGAGGCTGATATCATGTCACATGCATCGATGCTGACCGCCTTTGTGCCTGGGGCTTAAAATGGCTGGTGAAATGGTGCACTGCCACAGGCAGAAAAAAATTATCTTGAGGATTCTTCCTCCCGGTGGAGACACGATAAGCAGTCCCTTTTCTTTCCTTTGACTTTGGACTCGAACCCTTGGACACCATTGTCATTTTGCGATTAGGGATCCTGTCGAGACTCACTCGACCTCCCACATTCCAAAATGGCGGTTCAAAAAAAGGTACGCAACGTTCAATCCGAAAAATGAGTTTTTTTTTGTCCCACACTGATTGTCGAGCAGCACGGAAAAGGTCGTTTGGATAAATGGTATCACCTGGCGAAGGAGAAGGGATACAGAGCACGAGCTGCCTTCAAGCTGGTGCAGCTGAACAAGAAATATGGTTTCTTAGAAAAGAGCAAGGTCCTTCTGGATCTTTGCGCGGCGCCCGGGGTAAGCATAAATCGCGTCTAACTTTTGCGCTTTATTTTTCTGACAATGCAAATAGTCCTGGTGTCAAGTTGCTGCGGAATGTATGCCGACTCAGAGCATCATCGTAGGTGTCGACCTTGCCCCCATTAAGCCGATTCCTCGAGTTATTACCTTCCAGAGCGACATCACGACAGACAAGTGTCGTTCGACTATCAGATCCCATCTGAAACACTGGAAGGCGGATACTGTCCTCCACGATGGTGCGCCAAATGTTGGTACAGCATGGATTCAGGATGCGTTCTCGCAAGCAGAACTGGTGTTGCAGTCTTTGAAATTGGCTACCGAGTTTTTGATCGAGGGTGGTTCATTCGTGACCAAGGTCTTCAGATCGAAGGACTACAACGCGCTGCTGTGGGTTTTTAAGCAATTGTTCACATCCGTGGAAGCGACCAAGCCTCCTTCCTCTCGAGGTGTCTCTGCAGAAATTTTCGTTGTTTGCCGCGGATTCAGGGCTGCGAAGCACATTGACCCAAAGTTCCTTGACCCGAAGCATGTCTTTGCGGAGCTGGCGGATCCTACGCCCAACAACGAGGCGAAGGTCTTCAACCCGGAAAAGAAGAAGCGCAAGAGGGAAGGTTACGAGGAGGGTAACTACACACAGTACAAGGAGATCCCTGTCACTGAATTCATCAACACTACCGATCCAATTGCCATCCTTGGTGAATACAACAGGCTTAGTTTCGACCAAGCTCCGAGTGGGGACCTCGCAATGGCTACGCTGAATCGGCTGGAGGACACTACGGACGAAATTCGAACGTGCTGTGAGGATCTCAAGCTTTTAGGAAAGAAGGAATTCCGGAACTTGCTCAGGTGGCGACTCAAGGTCCGAGAGAAGTTCGGTCTCCTAGTGAAGAAAGGCCCTCGCAAGCCAGAGCAAGCTGAAGAAGTGGCTGAGGTCGCGCCTATGGATGAGGAGCTCGCCATCCAGGAGGACCTGCAACGCCTCACAGAGAAAGAAAGTTCGAAGAGGAAAAAAGAAAGGCGAAAGGAAAATGACAAGAAGCGCAAAGAGATTGTGCGGATGCAGATGCATATGACTACGCCTATGGATATTGGAATGGATCAGTTGGGGCCGGGAGGAGAGGATGCCACCTTCAACCTCAAGCCTGTCGACAGAGAAGGAGCAAGAGACGCGGTTGTATCGAGCAAACAAGCGCCAATCGACAGCGACAGTGAATCCGAATCCGACTCTGAAGGAGAGGCAAGCGATGATGATGACGGCGACCAACTGGAGAGAGAGCTTGACAACTTGTACGAGCAGTACCAGGATCGCCAAGAGGAGCGGGATTCGAAACTGCGTGCGAAGAAAGCGCGGAAGGAGTACGAGGCTGACGAATGGGAAGGTTTTTCGGATTCAGGCAAGGAGGGCAGCGACGGAGCGCCAGATGAAGAAGACTCGGAAGCTCAGGCTAAAAGCGCCATTGGTTCTGCGGCGCCCAAATTGAAAGATTTATCCAACAACGCGGCATTGTTCTTTGACCAGGATATCTTCCAGGGCCTTGGAGAAGAAGATGTCGGTGATGATGAGGACAGCGCAATCGAGCTCCACGAAGACGAGAGTCGGGACGCGAAATCGACTGCCACGAAACAGAATACCAAGGGCGCAAAGGACGCAAAGGACGCAAAGGACGCAAAGGATGCAGAGGATGCAACGAAAAAGGAACCTTTGCAGACCGAACTAGACTCTGATGATGAAGAGATGCCCGACGGAGGCGAGGATCCGCGGAAGAGCAATGGGCAGCTTGGTAAGCAATCGCCCGCCTCCTACAATTAATACACTCATGTACTAACTGTCTTGTGATATAGATATCGACATCATTACTGCAGAAGCCATGGCGCTAGCCCAGCAAATGGCCACCGGGGAAAAGAAGTCTCAAGATCTGGTCGACGATGGGTACAACAAGCACGCTTTCCGGGAGCTCGACGGTCTTCCGGATTGGTTCCTCGACGACGAGAATAGGCATGCCACTCCCAACCGCCCCATTACCAAGGCCGCAGCAGCTGCGATCAAGGAAAAGACCCGTGCGATCAATGCGCGACCAATCAAGAAGGTGATGGAAGCCAAGGGCCGCAAGAAGATGAAGGCGGCCCAGAAGTTGGAGAAGCTGCGCAAGAAGTCGTCGCTGTTGGCGGAGGACGATGCGCTCAGCGAACGGGACAAGTCCCAGGCTATCGCAACGATGATGGGCAAGGCCGCCAAAAAGAAGCCAAGGCAAAAGGCGCAGCTGGTGGTTGCCAGAGGAAACAACAGGGGTATCTCTGGTCGTCCTCGTGGAGTCAAGGGTAAGTACAAGATTGTGGATCCGCGGATGAAGAAGGATCTCCGGGCTCAAAAGAGACTGGCGAAGAAGAAGAGCAGTTAAACTATCAGCGGTATATAATTGTGAATAGCATAGTCTTTTCCGGAGTACAAATGCAGACTCGATTGTGATACCCCGTATCGAGGAGTATGCGATGGTCTTAAGCCAACGTACTACGTAGACTGTCCCAGGACCATGGAAGCGGTCCATCATTGAATGTTCTTCCAGGCACCCGAAGTGGCGACAGTGAGGCTATACAGAACGCGCAGCCAATGAGCCGCTTGGTTGCACTAAACCTGAGTGGAAGCGGCTCTTCGTCCGTCCACTTTTCTTTCTCTGTTCTTTCACTCCTCTCTTGTTGCACTGTTTATTTCTCTTCATCCCCGTTATTCTTGCATTTTGTATATACCATAAACTCAGTCATTATCGCTTTTGCATTTTCTTTGTCCATATTTTCTCATTTTCGCATTTATTCGTATCTTTAAAGTCCCCCCCAAAACCTCTTTTCCGTCCCCGCCACTTCAGCCCGGATGGGATTTTTTGACCACCTCCAAAAAGGAGGTTCATTTTCCCTGCAGGCTCAAAAACCTCAGATCCGCAAAGTCGTCCAGGCCCGACCGGCCGCTCCTTCGAAACCCGCGTCGCAATGCTCTCGAATTCCGACTCAAGCAAACGGTAGTAAGACACGAGACTCGGAAAGCAAACCGTCCTCGAGAAACAATTCGGACCAGCGCGCTTCAAAATCACGGCAAGGAACGCCATTGCGGAATCGAAAGAGACAGACACCGGAACTGCGACTGAGCAGCGACGATGACGCGAGTGATACCGACACGTCGTTCGAGGTGCGCAAGCGGGCTAGGACTGATGACAGCGCGGAAGAGGATCCCGAAAGACGCGTGCGTTCGTTGAAGGCATTTTCTGAAGAGGGCGCGAAGCCTTTCTCGATGGTGCATGCTGCGGATATAACATCTGGTCGGAGGGCAGGAAATTTCAAACCCGCATTCGGGAGTGGTGACAAGCCGACTGAGGTGTTTCTGCAGTACCCCAGTGCTTCGCAGAAGGAGAGGTATGAAACCCCTTGATTGGTTGCTGTGCAAGGAAATGTGCTGACTGATTGGGCTTTAGATATCACCTCGTGGCACCGCGGGATAACGACGATTTTAGGCCCATCGACGATATTGTACAGGTAATCGATGTAGTTTCGCAGAATTACATCCCCGAAGAGGAAGCAGATGAAGTCAACAACGACTCGACTGGGATCAGGCGAAGACTACGACGGGCTTTGGCCCATGCGTCCGAGACGCAGGTGAGAGAAACTCTGGACGACTACAACCATGCGATTGAACGGTTCAGACACAGCGGGAGTATCGCAAAAAAATTGGACGCTACCAGTCGATTGAGTCTGCCACTGGTGGAGCGCATTTTAACACAGATCTACTCACGAACTGTTTCCCCTCGGGTTGAGTCTCTAAAGCAGTACGAGAACGGATCGGACAATGTTTATGGTGAACTCCTCCCTCGTTTTGTCAGCACGATCTTCAAGGAGACCGGGTTAAAGTCTGGTCAGGTCTTTGTTGACCTGGGCTCTGGCGTGGGTAATGTTGTTCTACAGGCAGCATTAGAAGTTGGGTGCGAGAGTTGGGGCTGCGAAATGATGCAGAATGCGTGCGACCTTGCCGATCTTCAACAAGCTGAATTCAAAGCCCGATGCCGCCTCTGGGGGATTGCACCCGGTAAAACACATCTTACTCGAGGCGACTTCCTTACCGAGGAAAGCATCATTAAGGTCATAAAGCGGGCTGATGTTGTCTTGATCAACAACCAAGCGTTCACTCCACAGCTCAACACCGAACTGATCAACCACTTTTTGGACATCAAAGAAGGCTGTCAGATCGTCTCGCTCAAGTCGTTCGTGCCTGCAGGTCATAAGATCCAGTCGCGGAACCTGAATTCGCCCATTAATCTTCTCAAGGTGAAGCAGAAGAACTACTGGTCGAATAGCGTCAGTTGGACCGACGTTGGCGGAACTTACTTCATTGCCACCAAGGACAGCTCCAGGCTAAAGGCCTTCGTGGAATGTATGTGATAAGAGTTTGTTTCCTATTTCCTTGCAGTGCCCCTTGGATGGTATACAGTAGCATTCTGGCGGATACTGCGTTATTTTGAAGGTCACCTCCATCTGGTACAATATACCTTTGGTGTAGCATTTTTATTTCCTATTCTTTCTCCTTTTTGGTCTATCTTCATTTTGGTGGTTCTGTGATCATGATACCATGTTTTATTTTGTACAAAGCATCTATGAAGACCAGCCTTTTGACGTGTTGATTCTTCTTTTGTTCTTCTTGGGTATGATCTTTATTCCTATCGCATAGAATAGTGCCATGTATTAAATTTACCAAACAATCATACTTTGAATATCCCTAGAAACACTGCCTACGTGTTGGTTGCCTGATTATACCTTCTGTCTTTGAAAGATACATCCTAACCTAGCCCTAGTCACCAGCATTGGTCAGTTGATACTTTCCTCCACAAAATCTGTGGTCTTAAATTCGTAGACAAATAGATAAATTCCCAAGCGCATACGCGATTTGCAGACACTATGAATATTTGGAGGCGTCGTTCATAGCCTCAGCTTCTTTACCCATCCTGGCCATCCACCGGTCGACCAACTCTTGGTTCTCACGTTGTAGCCGGTTGGATTGTTCCTCGGCCATATTGAGTTGCAAATTGAGTGATGCCAATTCATCTTGGAAGTCCTATCACACAATGAGTCAGTTGCACCAGTCTGACAAGAACCGATTAACTTACATCGAGTAACTTGGCTTTTCCTCTCAGTTCCTCGTCCCTATCCTTCAAGCGTGACTGCAATTGCGTCCTCTCGCCATCGATAGCATTTATTCGCCTACTATCCTGTGAACTTCGCTTCCGATGCTTTTCTAGCTCCAAGCTCACGCGTGCAAGTCTGTCCTGCAGCTCAGCACGAGAGCGTTGTGCTTCAGTCAGATCTGCCCGAGTGGCAGCCAGGGCATCCTGCAGGGAAGGCCCGGAAGGTCCTGAAGGCTGTTGTTTCTTTGGAGCAGTTGGCGGAGAGATGTGTTGTTTAGTTTCTGCCGGAGTGGGGACAACTGTTGCTGTGCGATCTGCAAGTTGGGTGTCTGATAAGGTTGATGAGTTGTCAGATCAGAGTCTCCTGGCGATAATTCATGCTAAATGTCTGTCTATCGAAACCATTTGAATATGGCTTACAGGCATTGTACAGCGCAACGTTGGCCTTCTCTCGTCGATCTCGCGCTGCCAGAGCAGCGGAGTATTCGTCCCTCCAGTGGGCCATGATTTCTCCGTTCGTCGGGTATGAGGTCCGTTATGCGTGGCTCAAGAGCACATGTTGGGTACAGAAGACAGTCATGAGCAAGCAGCACGCAAAGGAATTATGCCAGCAAAAGTGCCCATGACCTGGCTGTCAGTGTCACATTGCCGTGATGAGGTGGAGAGAGGTGGTGATGACATTTGACAGGGAAACATGCTCACCGCCTGATCCACCGCCCCAACCGCCTGCATCATCGATTGAGCCGCCGAAACGGTCTGAACCCGACTGCATACGGAGTACAGCTTGCAACCTCCCCGATACTACTTCCATCCTCTTTCTCGCTCTTCTTTTTTCTTCGATACAAAATCATAGCGGTCTTTCTTCCCACGGCAGTTGTTTCATCACTTGGCCGTATCTATAGATAACTTCTCTGCCCCTGGTTACCGCCATGTCGTCACGCAAGAAGGTCTTATTGAAGGTATGGGCTGCTGGCCGGTACAGACAACGTAGCTTGTCGCACAAGTCTGTCTAGCTAACATGCATGCTTCTTGCCATTAGGTGATTATTCTGGGCGACAGTGGCGTTGGTAAAACTAGTTTGATGAACCAATATGTCGGTTATCTCTTATCTCTATGGTCTCCGGTATCGACTACTTGACTCATTTCGCTGACCATCGATTCTCGGGACTGTAGGTCAACAAGAAGTTCAGTGGAAGCTATAAGGCAACGATCGGGGCCGATTTCCTAACCAAGGAAGTCCTGGTGGACGACCGGTTGGTGACAATGCAGGCAGGTCTTCCCGGTCGATCGGAGAACACGGTGTGTAATGCTGACAGTTGCGGTTTGCCTATGAAATAGATATGGGATACCGCAGGCCAAGAACGATTCCAGTCTCTGGGTGTCGCTTTTTACCGGGGAGCCGATTGCTGTGTCTTGGTTTATGACGTGAACAATTCCAAGAGTTTCGAAGCCCTTGACAGCTGGAGAGATGAATTCCTCATCCAAGCAAGCCCTCGAGATCCGGAGAGCTTTCCATTTGTATGTTTCTCGTCGTGCTTCAGTTTTGGCAACGCTAACATTTTCCAGGTTGTAATCGGTAACAAGGTCGACGTTGAGGAGAACAAACGGATGATTTCGTCCAAGCGGGCCATGACCTTTTCTCAATCAAAGGGTAACATCCCGTACTTCGAGACGAGTGCCAAGGAAGCTCTCAATGTCGAGCAGGCTTTCGAAGGCAAGTCAATTCATCTGATTCGTATTGACACACTGTATCCCCTGCTAACGCTGTTGTAGTAATCGCCAGGAGTGCTCTGGCGCAGGAGGAAACAGAAGAGTTTAATGGCGAGTTCAGTGACCCGATCAATATCCATCTTGACAATGAGCGCGATGGCTGTGCCTGTTGATACCCTTACTGATGATGACCTTGCAACGATTTACATCATTAATGGCTTGTTTCCGTTTATATCACCATTGCGTTTCCAGTATTTGTAAAGATTTCCTTTTGCCCCTTTCGTTTTTGCCCTTTCTTTTCCATTGGATTGCCATGAGGGATATCCACGAAGGTCGCCCAAAAACCTCTGTGACCAGTCTGTGTCCGCGTCCGTTGGATATTCCCAAATCCCGGCATGTCGTTCATGTTTTGTCTGTTGTGTGTTCAATAGAAGTTTTGGAATCTGAGTCTGCATACAAAGGAATAGTTGCTTTTTAAATGATCTTTCGCCACTATTCTGGTGGCAAGCGTACAATAGTATACATGGCTTTATGTCCCCTTGCATTGCGGCTGCTGCTCTGATCTTCTTCCTTTAACGGGTCTGCCCCTGGTGTTCTAATCAGATATCGGGCCATCTGTTTAGCTCCCTACGTCAAGCTGCTATTTATGGCTCGCGACCTATTAATATCCACGGGACTGTATAGTCTCACTCCCTATCGGACGCCTTTGGTGCCTCCCGGGCCTCCGGCTAAGGCTCAAGTGTCCGTTACAGAGCTGTAGATGAGTGCTTGGGAAAATTGGTTATAATTGTATGAAAGCAATTCCAGGCACGGGGGACAAGCACCCTTGGGATTATCATCATCATTGTTGTCGTTATTAATCACCAATGTCGTACGGGGACCAGCACTTGCTCTCTCGAATCCAGCTCCAGGCCAGATGGTTGTCCCGAACCTCCTAGTCCCAGACGCGTGAGAACCTGCCAAATCGGCTTCCTCTTCAATCCTTCCCGCACCGGGACCTTTTCAAGCGCATCGTATCCATTGAAGTACTTGACCAAAGTGGGCCACCACTTCCGCAGCAGGTCCTGCTGGTTCCTTCGAATGCCCCCAGGGCTCTGCGGATCGCCATGCTCGGGGAACCTGGATACGATCTCGTCTAGCCAGCGGGATTCGAGCGGCGATGCCCGATGGGGCGAGAGTATGAGGGAGGCTGTTTCTAGGTGAATGCTGCGGTCCAAGAATGACCGTGAGAGAGGTGTTTGGTTGACTGGGTCGTGATGTTGATCAGGTAAGGGTGCTTCCTCCCCGCTGGCTTGACTACCTAGAGAAGATGATGATGAAGAACTGGCATCGTCGTCATCTCCTTCGTCCCCGGATTTGTCACGCTGCTGGATTCCCACGCGTTCGCTTTCGACCCGGTCAACCTGTTCACTTATCTCGCCATCAGATGCAACTGATGTTGCAGCGGCTCTAGTCAAGTATCTATCTACCTCTTCCTTTCGAAGGGCCCTTTCCACAGCTACTTTGATCTCTGGTGACACCCGAACCCTTGCAAACGATCGAAGTTGCGTCACCCATCCTCCACGTAGAAGCCAAGCCAAGATGGCAAAGTATGTCTCCTTATGGTCTTTGCTTGGGATGAAGCTTCCGTAGGGCTTCGGCGTACCACTCAAAGACGACAACATTTTGGGCAAACTAGGGAGCGTTGGAAAAGCCTGCTGGAAGGCCGCGGTAGCAACGTCGAGCTTACTCAAGTCGCAATTCGGTGACACAATATATGTGTCCCGTTGGTGGAGCGGGGGTATAGCGCGTGCACGTCGCCAGTAGACGAGATGGCTGGCTAGCATTTGAACAGTCGAAAGTGGAATCCCAGACGCAGCTGATATTTGCGCAAAGGACTTGGTTGGCGTGGAGCATCGAATATAATGGGCCAGTGCAGGGGCTAGGGCTCCTCCCGAGGCCTCCACGTCTTTGATGATGGTTGCCTCGTTCTCGAGTAGAAGCAGTGCGAAATGTTTTGCAAGCACCTGGTGTGGCGCGGTGTTTTCGTCAGACGTCGGATCGTCTACCGGAGTCACACTGTCTGCAGTGGTAAGCCACAGGCCTGGATAGGCCTTGTCGGTTGGGCCTGGTAGGTAAGGGGTTGAAGTCAGAGGAGGAATCTGAAGTGAGATAGACACATCCGGACCCAGCGAAACGGAAGCTATCTTGGATGCGGAAACGCTCGTGTAAACCGTTTGGATAGCCCGAGCTAACGATGAGTGAAATATGAGCTCGGAATAGAGGGCATTGGTAGAAGACCCTATCCCATAATTAGTATATCATCAAAATACCAAGCCATTGGAAACCGTACTTTTCTCTTTCGCTTTTTCTTTCATATGCGAGATATTCTGCGCCTCCCTCCAAACATAATCCGTACGGCCTTGCTCCCACTTCAGAGCTTTACCAAACTTCTTGATGATATTGTCATATATCTCCCGGGTCTGAATTGAATACTCCAGCAACGGCGGGTCAATCACAAACACCACGTTGAACATGGTCATGGAATCCTTGTCGTCTCCATCCAAGTGTCCACTTGAGGCCCTCGGTGGCTTAATACTGGGCCCGGGAGTCCGCTTCAGCTCCGGCGAGAGCATTGCTTTGGAACTCAGAGTATCAGTAGAGTCAGCCATCGCCTCGACACTCTCCTCCCGGCCGGTACTATCGTCCGCATTGTCATGAAGATTGACCTCTCCCTCTTTTCCATCAAGACCTGACCGACGCTTATCCTTCTTCCGTCTCTGTTTCCGCCATGTTCCATCTTCACGGACGAAAACGGGCCAACCGACGAAAGCTAAATCGTTTATCCCAACCTCAAAGCGCCGCTTATGCCAACTGCGAGAGGGGCTCAGTAGTTTCTCCCATACGTCGGCCGGTAGTCCCAGCAGTGACTCCCATGGGGGCGTAAATGGCCCTCGTGCCGCAGCCGAACCATCCTCCTGTCTCTCTGGAGCAGCCGCCCCAGAATCCTCCTCCAAATCCGAATTAGGCCCTCTTTTGCGAAACAACAAACGATCAGATCCTAGAGACCCTGGACGCTGTTGCGATGAGCCGTCCCCTACCCCACTACCACCAGTCATCGGCGACGCAGCTGCATGAGGATTCTGGTGATCATCTAACCCAAAATTACTCATCCGTCTTGTCGTCGACAGTCCGCTTCCGGTAAGATGGCTGTGGCTCCCGTCATCGTCATCCTCATCGGACGTCGAGCTGGATTCCTCGCTGGAGCCGGAATCATTGCTTTTGGTTCCCTGTCTGCTTTTCGCACGCGGAACGCGTCGTCCTTTGCCCGGGGTTCGAAGGCCATTATCGCTGAGCGGATTCGGGGGATAGTGGAACACGAAGCGAGGACCGGCGCGCGAACGCACAATTAGGATAATCGCCACCAGGCAGGGATCTGGAGGGCGTACGATGGAAGACATAAGGCTAGGCGTATAAGCCTCGAGCGCTGAGTGTGGCTGGCTTAGGTTGTGTCGAGTTGTGGTTGGAAGTTGGAGTTGGAGTTGGAGGGTCTCGACCGCATGGAAAATCCTCCCCGCATGGAGTTTTGACGATGCGCCGAACTACAACCATACGACTATTTTGCGTAGCGGTCCAGAGAGGGAAAGGGCCTGAGAGAAGCATGTTCCTTTTCTTGTTCTTGTTCTTTTTATTTTTTATTTCTTTTTATAAACACCTGGCCATTTAATGGACAAAGAAGACAGGAGATGCAGAAATATATATACAAAAAGCCTAGTCATAACAACCCAATTGACGCCATTGATTGCCAAAACACAAATACTCCAGAGTGATATGCGCTCGAGATATCGTATTACTGTTTTACTTCGTCCCTCATATCATGTTAAGAGTCAAGAGCTCGACCCCGCGTTATCGTTAGCAGCAGCCGAAGTCCCATTGCGCTTCCCCTGACTCTCCTGCTTTTCGAAAATAAGACCGAGATTCTTGAAATCGTCCGGGGCCATGAGGTTCCTATCCAAGTAAATGGAGCGAACTAGTCAGCCCGTGTGTTCGATCATTGCGCACGATGAACAGGCCCTCTAGGTCGACATCTTCAAAGAGCCGTTGTTCAACATACTTTTCCATCCGACAGCCCAGGTAGTCCTTTGCCATCAGGCGGCAATTCTCATTGTTGACTCCCTTGTTCGCTTTGAGGCATTTCAGATAATTCGAGATAAGATGCTTGCATTCTCCTGTTGAGTGCGGAGACAAGTCAGTTCACAATCACACCGTCAGCCAATGGTTATATAGCCAGGCTATGAATAACTGTACCTTCATGATCGAGAGGAAAGCTCCCACGCTCCGGTCTAATAGGTAACTTGTTAGACCTCCGTACTCTAATTCCGAGTTGGAGACTGAGGTCACTCACGGGGTAGGCTTGTAATTTGTCGCACCGATACCAGGACTCCCGAAACCCATTCTGCTGAGACGCAGTCCTCCAACCGTAAATCGACAGGTGAAGTCAAAAGAAATAAGAATAATGAACAGAGCGATTTGTTCTCATCTCAGAAGATCAAAAGACGCTGGCTTTCCGAAAAGTCGGCGGCCGATGGAAAGCAAACAGAATAAACCAAGCAAACATGACAAACAGTGTCTCTGCGACTGGGCGTCATTCTATGACTGGCATCATACAAGTATTTACCACGTGCATAGATATACTCTGTAGATCGGATGCCGGGTTTGCTAAGCGCCCAATTACATGACCTTTGCCCTAGCTTAAGGTGAACTGATTCTTGGATCGGACATTATTAGTACGCATACTCTTTCCTTTGTACAGAGTACAGAGTGCATTCTTCATCTTAACCTCGGAAATATAATTGGCCCGTCATGGATCTTAAATTTCGCTTCAGGCTTTCTTTCAAGTAGCAAAATAAGGAGAGTTAAGCATCTCCTAAACCCCCGATGGTCTAGTTGGTGATGGCGTTCGACTGTAATTGAATTTCTTTGCTATCGAAAAGTCGCCGGCTCGAATCCGGCTCGGGGGAGAGAGGGAACTTTCTCGGTGGGCCACCATCATGGAGCCCTTTCACAGGAATCGCCATATATATTTTACTGAGAAGTCATCCAGAACGCGTCGAGCCACTTTTCATTCCTTGAATACAGCACAATTGTGCGTAATGCTTCGTACAGCCCGCGCATAAAGCCGTCACTGTCAATTGGAGCCCTGTACAAGAGGGCACTTATCTCCACCTGAACATCAACAGCACTAAACTGACGCTCTGACCTTCGCTGGCCTGGCTAATGGCTAATGCAACTGCAAGTCATTTTCAAATCTGTCTGTCGCAGTCTCTCCCAATTTGACTCTTGTGATTGGGTGGAGCTGCAAATCGCCTTCTGATGTTGTCTCTGCAGGCCTGCAGAGCCTCTAGAGGAGTTATGTATATGGATATGGTTCCTTTCTATTCCCGAGTGTATTTGCCTATTGACGGCAATGTAACTGGCGATTGTGTGTTGACAGTCATGCAGCGATAAGGTATAATCTAATTATTTGCAACAGCCTTGTGTGCCTTAGTCGTAGTTAGTCACATAGGTTATCCTGAGAGGAATCAAACGAGGCACTACTTTAAAGAGCGAAGCCAGACTATGTATTCTTTGGGTGGAGATAGATATAGCTTGGGTACCATCACACGCCCATATATCAAAAAGATCCTCACAAATGAAGTAGAGAGAAAGCCAGCAACCTTCCAGTTACAAAGTTCTTGAGTATATCACAGCCGAGCGTCATATTCAGGTAGACTTAAGGAGTTGCTTAGCAATGCCCATTAACACAAGTGTTTATGCTTAATTTAACTGCGGTAATGTACGGAGTAGATACGCTTTCCAACTTGTTTCTCCGAAACTGGGATTATCTATAAGTGACGTCCATTATCTCCACCCCATTTACCCCTCCATGGAGACATCAAAAGCTCATCCAGGGTAGAGAATCACATCACACCACACCAACGACAGAGCAGAAGCAACTCATCAACAAAATGCCAATGTAAGTCGAGAATCCCGAGCTTATTCCCAAAGGTCCTCACCCGCATCTCATCATTCCTGACCAATCAAAGGAAACTCCAGGGAAGCTGTCAATGCGGCGGCGTTGAATTCACCCTCGACTCTCAGACCCCTGTGCCATACCAGCTCTGCGCATGCAGTATCTGTCGCAAGGTCGGCGGATATAGCGGGAGTGTGAATTTGGGGGGAATTGCGAAAAGTCTTAAGGTGAAGCGGGGGAAGGAGTTGATCAAGTACGTTCTGTCCTTATAACTCTTGCAAGCGGACTAAATTATCTCTGGTAAGAGTGAGGAATGGAAATGCTGATATGGCAAAGGAAATACTCAGCTATCAAAGATCGCGGCACGACCAACGAATCCTTATGCTCGTCGGAACGCAACTTCTGTTCTAACTGCAGCACGATGCTGTGGTTATGGGATCATCACTACCCGGAGCTCATTCATCCTTTTGCGTCCGCTATTGATACCGAACTGCCCGTTCCTAAGGAGATGGTTTGCGTTATGGGTAGTTCGAAGCCAGCATGGGTGCGATGGCCCGAGGGGAGCAAGAGTACACATGAGTTGTATGGCGGTGATAGCTTGGAAGGATGGCATAAGAAAAACAATTTGTTCTATGCTTGAGCGGCTACGGCAGTTAAAATTCTGGATACTCGAATATTTGGACAGAAACGGACAATACATAAACATCATATCACATTGATACTACCTAAGCAAAACTAGAGATGTACTTGCCTGGGAATAATGTCAGCTGGGTACATCCAGTAGATGTCATGACAAAAGCATGCGGTAAGGCAGTGAAATCAGTTCTCCAAGGTGAATCTTGTTTTTTTCTTCAATGATGTTCAGAAAGAACACAGCGATTAAAGAATTCATCAGGCATGGCAAGGAAAGAGCAGAGCATAATAGAAACTTACGGTAAGTTTGTCTAGTTGCTCTTCGCTACAATATGGCCAGTCCCTATCCACGCAAAGTATCAGCAACAGGTCTGCAAAACACGAGCGATTCGAAATGCAAGAGTTGTTTGTCAACTAAGTCAGGCTTCCAGGAGTTAGCATGGAGGTACACAACTGACAATTAAGTTGTAGTGACTCACCTCATTAAATCAGATTTTTGTGTAAAAGAGTTTCATTCCAGGACGAACCCGGCTCAAACAGTGTGAATAACGGTTCATCATGATGTTGACATGTACTATGATTTGGGCAGAAACAGGGACAGAAGGGAGAATGTCAATACCTATGAACAATGTTAATTAAAATCAACAAGGTCTGAATGAGACGAGGAAAGTATATGCCATCAAATCTCAGGTGACGAGTTCTCAACAAGTAATACACCCTCCACACACCCGCAGAGTTTGTACGCTCTGCTTGTAATGGATGCTAGAAGATGTACGCTTTCTGTCCGCCCGTTCGTTCAAAATTTCCTCATAGAAGGGAAGTCAAGGTGGAATGAAGGAGATTGTTTACCTATTAAATAACATATTAGTTACTGAAAACACACAGAACAGCAGTAATGTTAAGCGGAAAAAATGTTTGAACGAGATCAGACAAGGCTGAAACTTGAGTAAATGACAGGTTCCACATGGGTATTAAGTTTGAGGAATGCCTATAACATGTCTTGGGAATCATCACGAAATGGGGGTGTTGAGCGAGATAAAAGAGAAAAATAACAAGCTCACCTTTTACTACAGTTGGGACGAGAGGGTCATTGAATCACGAAATTCTGAGCAAAATGGCCGTCAGCAACATGCTCGATAAAAGAGCTATCAGTGTAACAATTATGGACAGAGGAAGTCAGAGTAATTCTAGAGACTTAAAACAGGTCCGTCATGATTTATAGGCGATGGATACTCCTGTAAAGGAATTCATCCTAAGAAATGGCTGATGGGGAAAGAGAAGGAATGAGCAGCTTACTTCTTGTCCTGCAAGAGAATTCATTCATACCGGACTCTGTTAGCAAAACATGTCGAAATTGAACCGTAACCAAAAGGCTGTCAGAATTTCCTGGCAGTCATTTTTGCCTGTTGACAGAATTGTCGCGTTGTTGAAGTTTCGAAAGAAATTTTGTGCGGTGCGGCGCGAAATTTAAAGCGGCTACTAGCGCAACGGGATGCTACGGAGACCACAGGTGCAATTGGCCGCTAGCCGTATGAGGAAAGTATCTCATGGCCCTATCGATAGAATAATACTCCGGAGTAAATTCGAATAGCTTCATTTTACCCCAGCTATAGATGTTCTCTGTAGCCAAATGGTACTACATGGGTGCCAGCTATGGGGTAATTACTCCACATACACAAGGACCTCGGCAAAGATTGCTAGGTGCCGTTGATTATAGTTACCAAATTCCCCATGATGTCAGTTGCAACAGATTGGAGCTGACCAGTTTTGCCTGCAATACAAAGATACCCCCTGAGAAGCAGGTTGGAGGACCTTGTGCTCACGGAGCGTATTAGCTACAGGGGTACGAGAAGTATCTTTCAGCGAGGAGGCGATGCAATTCTTAATCCGGCAACTCAACATACTCCATACAAGTGCATGGATCTGTATGGAGCCCAAACCGGAGTTCCAGAAAGTAATTGTATCCATACAAGAGTACGGAATACAGAAATACCGGTTTGATCAGAACAATGAGGCCAATTATTAAATAATCCATTCTGGCCGACAGGATCATCAAAACGTCAGAAATACTTCGGGTGGTAATGCGTCAAATTGACGTAGAGATGCGAGTAGCCCACATTTATTACCCTACCACTATATACTAATAGCTTCGAAGTCCCTGGTGAAGACCGACAGATGAACAGATATCCTCAACATATTCAATTATCCAGAAGAATAACAGCACGAGACCATGCCGACCATTTTCAAGCTCAACACCGGTGCTCAGATCCCCGCCATTGGATTCGGTACCTGGCAGGACGAGAACACCCAGGAATCTGCCGTTAGAGAGGCCATTAGTACTGGCTATCGCCATATCGACACAGCTCAAGCGTGAGTTACCATGCCCTCATCCGCTCTAACCATATTGGGCCGTCCCACCTGGTACGGGTATACTAACACAAGAGAAGATACGGAACCGAGAAGCCCGTTGGAAAAGCCATCCGTGAAAGTGGCGTCCCTCGCAGCGAACTTTTCGTGACAACGAAGCTCTGGAATAACGCCCACCACCCGGACGATGTCGGCAAGTCTCTCCAGAAATCTCTGGATGAATTGGGCTTGGACTATTTGGACTTATTCCTGATGCACTGGCCGGTGGCTTGGAAACGAGGCGATAACCCGTTCCCTAAGGATGACAAGGGCAATTTTGCCTTGGAGAACATTGACTGGCTTGACGTATGCCTTACCTTCCTTGTCCCTTCAAGCTGAGTACAGGGAACGCGATAAGCTGACGCAGCCCCAGACATGGCGAGCCATGGAGAAACTAGTCTCCACTGGAAAGACAAAAGCCATCGGCGTCTCCAACTTTGGAAAGGCCGAGATGGAGCGTCTCGTCAAGAACGCCTCCATCCAGCCCGCCGTGCACCAATTCGAAGGCCACCCGTGGCTGCAGCAGCGTGAGTTCGCCAGCTGGCACAAGGCCAAGGATATTCATGTCACGCACTACTCTCCCTTCGGCAACCAGAACGAGCTGTACTCGCGGTCTGGCCATATTGGCAGGCTCATCGACGACCCTGTCTTGACTGAGATTGGTAAAAAGCATAACAAGAACTCGGCGCAGGTAGCTTTAGGTAAGCCTCCCCACTATCTATATACCGGACGAAAGAAGAAGAAAAACCATCAAATGCTGATTGATTTCTTAAAGCCTGGGCTATCACCGATGGCTTCTCGGTTCTCCCCAAGTCTAAAACGCCGTCCAGAATCAAGACCAACTACGAAGGAGACTTCAAGTTGGACGCAGACGACATGAACAAGATTCACCAGATCGACCGCAAGCTGCGGTTTAATGACAGCAGTGGGGACTTCGGCAGGGATTTCTTCACGGATTTGGAAGGCAAATCGGTTTAATAGTGGCATTACATTAATCTTGTACGTTGTATGAGTTGTACGAAGTAGTAGTTGAAAAGACAATGAATTTGTCCCTTGGTTCACATTTGTGTGCATTATCTTACAGACAGGAAGGAAATGCTCTCTTTCATAAGGGGCCCCTAAAGCTCGCCTCCGAGACCCATTCTGACAAATAGTATCGCGTTTCTCAGCGATGTAATTACCATGCAGTCTTTGCCTATCAGATCCTGCTGCCTGGAATAGCCTCCATAATATGCAGGGTAGCGTAGCGCGAACCAGATCGACGTTCTAGGTGGTGATATTATGCGGGTATCTACTTGACCTCCGTCGTCATCGGAGTATCTGATTTCCCGCAAAACTTCAGCTGGGCTTTATTGGAGCCGTCCATCCACAAATAATTCAACTGAAGCAACATATCAGGCAGACGGCATTATGAATATCTACACCATACGTGATGTACTCTCACACCGGCTGGTGCTGTCGTATTTCCTCGACTGGTTATTCATCGTGTATGCCTTCTCCAAGCCCGCCACAATAATATGACAATGGTAGTTGAACTAAACGGAATTGCAGTATCATCGGTGTCATAGGAAATATATGGTCCAATACGACTCCTACGCACCGTCCCTTCAGTCTCACAGACCCCGCCATCTCTTATCCCAAGGCAGAGCATGAAACAGTCCCATTTGAAGTCGCGCTAGTGCTGGCGCTGATCGTTCCGGCGGTCATTATGGTGCTCGTCGTTTTGATATGGATTCCCGGGTCGACGGTCGGCAGCAATACCCCTAGGTCCATCGTTTGGAGATATAAGATATGGGAATGGAATGCGGCGTGGCTCGGGCTGGCGCTTGCGTTCGCTGCGTCATATACCACAGCGAAGGGGCTGAAGTTACTGTACGGTAAACCGCGACCCGATCTGTTGGCACGTTGTGAGCCGGACGTTTCGAATATCGCTGCCTATACTGTCGGTGGGTTGGGACTGGAGCTGCCGGGGGCTCCGATCTTGGTATCTTGGGAAATATGCCAGAAGAAGTCGAGGAGCCTACTGGTGACTGGCTTCACCAGTTTCCCTAGCGATCATTCGTCGTGTAAGTGCTCTGCCAACCAAAACGCGATAATGAGCGCCCATTGACATAAGCCCAGTGTCCTTTGCTGGATTGACCTATCTGAGCCTCTGGTTATGTTCCAAATTCTCGATCGCATTCCCCTACTTGGCAGTCCACCGTGTCAACCACCGACCGTACGACGAAGAACAAGCGACAGCCAGAGAGGATTCAGCCGAACGCCCATCACTCTCCGTCAGAGAAGAGGGAGCGGCGCCTCCAATCTACATGCTAGTCATCGTGGCCATACCAATTGCAGTTGCCGGTTTCATATCTGCTTCACGCTGGTTTGATAATCGCCATAACGGTGTTGATATCCTGTTCGGATGTGCTATGGGGATTTTCTTCGGTTGGTTCAGTTTCCGGCTATACAATATGCCTATTCAACGTGGCTCAGGTTGGTCTTGGGGTCCAAGGAGTCGCAAATATGCGTTCTTGAAAAAAGTTGGGTTCCCAAGCCATGTCGGTAACGACAATTGGGCTAGTGGAGTGGAAGGTGGGCGAGTCGCATTGGATTGAATAAACCGGAATACTGCTGTAGCGCGTTAGAACATAGCCCGTGTTTAAACCTTCTCAGGTAGTGATCTACAGAATTCATACATACCCGTCCATAATCATCGCCAACCACCAACTCTTCCCTCATCCCACCTCGCCTTGGCCTCTCTTCTAGAAGCCAACCTAGCCGCTTCAGCTCTAACTCGCCGTATCCAATCCGCAACCTCTTTCTCCGTGACCTGATCATGATGATCTTCTTCTAAAAAGCTCTCCTCAACAGCCTGACAGAGAGCCTCTTGTTCCGAGATGGATGCCGAGAGCCGTTGATACAGCGCCCGCGGTGACAAAGGCGCCAGTGCGGCGTCCATTTCGGACAGCTTCTTGCGCCAAGAGACCTCGAGCGACTGGTGGGCGAGGAGGAGGGATTCAGTTGACGCACGGGACTCGGTTAGTTGGTTCTGCAGATCGAGAAGGTGGGTTGCTAGGTCACGGTTGTATTTGAGGAGGGATTCGAGGTTCTGTTGAAGGGCTGCGTGCGAGGGATGATGACTGGAGAGGGCGGAGATGAGGGCCGGGTCTTGGAGGATAGATTGCAAATCGACGGTCCTGTATATACAAACAGCGTTAGTACTGCACAGAATGTAAGAGTTTATGGGGGTCATCTTACGATTTATCCCGTACAACATCCGGCAGCCAACCCTCTTCCACCGTCGGAGGTTTAGGCAGAGGTGCGTCGACCTGATGCTGAAACGACTGGCCATTCTGTGTCTGGTATCCTTCCTGGGAGACTTGTGATGGTACAGCGGGATTCATTTGCGGTGTGCCTCCTTGACTGGCTTCGTGGCTGCCCGGCTTGGGCGGGGGCGGGGGCGGAGTGTCTGTATTAAGAGCTGGATTCATCATTGGGATAGCGGAGGAGTAGAATGGAGATGACGAAAGAGGATAGGATGCTGATGGGAATTGAGACATGGTGAAAATGGAGGTGTGCGCCGTGCTTGCTGCTGGATGGCCGTTGTTGGACGTTGTGTTTGTGTTGAAGATGCGGAGATACGCCTGACAGATATATGCCTTATTTCTGCCTGGATGGTGCACGGAAATGCCCTAATTAGACCGGACGCATGCCACCGACACTACTCTGGCAGCATGGCAAAACGGTTATGAGCATGAGAAACGCCGAGAAGGGGCTAGTTTATTCAGACGGGCATATTTGAGAAGCACACAGACATAGACATAAATCACGCATTGTTATTCTCTGTTTTTAGTTTTTAATCGTAAGGTTTATTTCCCCGGTTTGGTCCATCATGTATAGTGGTGAGATTGTAACAGGAATAATATCTCTATATTTCAAATTTAGCGGAGAGGCGAATATGGAGGGGGACTGAACAGAGGACGAGCTATATAACTACCGTCTAGTCCCCTGCATCTGGGAGGGCGCAATGGGGACACAGGAAGAGAGGAGAGAGGCGGAATTGTCGTATCGATGACCATTGGACAAAAGTCGATATCTCGATAAGGCTGAGTTTGGGACTAAGATTGCTATTGGAGATAAGACTTTCTTCTACAATCGGGATCGCCTGCATATAGCATGGACCTGGCATACTGGCCGTCGCCATTTCCCCCGGATTCTGCGAAACTCGATTTCTCCAGGGCCAAGAACTATCAATATCGGCTGGTAGTTTCCCTCTACACCAGAAAAAGTACACGAATTGTTTGTTATCAAACTGGTGGTGGAGGCTAACAGAGGCAATATATAGATAGGTTTAGGGTTTGGGGGTTTGAAGGTCTAGCTATGTCCACTTCAATACTGCAAAGGAACCAGTGAAATATGACTGATTTCTAGACACGGAAATATTTTATTAGATTTGCTATCTTTATATTCCAGTGGACATCCATAGCCCTGAGCCTCATTATGGGTTTGGGAGCCGCACCACAATAGTAACAACAGTAACAATCCTAGTTCTTCTCCGATATGAACCCCAGCGTAGAGAAAAATGAAAGGGAAGTCCAATGAGGTGGCAAATTTGAGAAAATCCAAGCCTCCTGAATGAAGGCAGCTTGTTAGTGCACTTGCATGGTATGCTTGCTAGCACTTCCACTGACTGACAATGGGTTATATTCTTCTAGCCTGATCATGAGGCTCGATATTTCTCTTCGCGGTCAGGGGAAGATGCCTTGGATATCATGGACATAAACGCGGGAAGTCTTGCGCACGAGGAGGACATGTACAAAGGACGATCACAGGTAATTAACTTATAAGTTGTGAAGATTCTTTGATTCCGTCCTCAGTCCGTCCGCCGTCTCACATCCCTCCCATTCCCATCAGTCTCTATATTTGACCCCGTAATCGCATCCATAACCAGTTCTCGCAATTGATTCTGCGCTGCTTCACTGTGGAAATCTTCCCGTGCCGCCAGTTCGTCAATCCGCCGCTTGAATTCTGGATCCGCCTCGTTCGCACCAGCGCTCGCTTCTTGCTCTGACACTGTCCCCAGGTTCACCTTGAGATTTGGCGGTAACGGGGGTGCCGGATTTAATGTGTCTGTGGGTTGTTCGGGCTCATCAACAGCCCCAGTGACCTGTCGGAGATATGCTGTGACTTCCGGATCCCCATCACTCTCAATCGTCTCCCGCGCTGTCAACCCTTCGTCATTCGCCTTATTGTAGTCCACACCCAACTCCTCGACAAGACATTTTGCGATATCGACCCGTTCAGTCACAAAGAGGCAGGTTTCCCCATCTTCGTCGAGAAGATTGACGTCCACGTGGTAGTCCTTCACCAGGGCGCGTAGTAGATCGATGTGGGCGTACGAAGCCGCGGCGTGCAGCAGAGAGTAACCATGTTCATCTTGCTTAGAGGCAATGGAAGGATCCTGGCTCAGTAACGATAGGACTGCGGACGGATTGTCGGCTGCTAGAACGTAGGCGTTAGGTTGAGTCATAGTGACTGGACACTGTGAGTCAGCAGTGATATTTAAAAAGAAACGAGAAGCAAGGAAGCCTGTATTCGTCCTCCCAGGAACAGCAATCACCTAGTTTCAAGTAAAATTTAGCAGTAAGAAAGAAGAATATAAATTGAGGTTGAAGTCGTCGCAAATCATTTGGTGGCGGCGGAAAAAGAAATCGGAGCCTCTTTTTTTCTGCGGGGCACAAAAAGCAGTGACGACGGTCCTTTTGGTCTACTCGACGACTACTCAACAAGATACCTACAACGACCGTGGATATCTTAAAAGCGAGGCGTTTTTGTAACTTGAGGTCTTTGGCCTTGGTGCAAAGGGCAAACCACGCTCCTGTCGTTTTGCGATTCCGTCCACCA
The DNA here is from genome assembly GCA_003004525.2 of Aspergillus sp. MA 6038. Classification (NCBI taxonomy): domain Eukaryota; kingdom Fungi; phylum Ascomycota; class Eurotiomycetes; order Eurotiales; family Aspergillaceae; genus Aspergillus; species Aspergillus sp. MA 6038. The sequence continues at coordinate 138,879 of PQME02000041.1, forward strand.
CGCTTTCTTCTGCCTCTTGCCGAACCGAGTCGCATGCCATTCCATCCCTCCTTCCATTATCAGCAGAGTCGTTGCGCAGCAACTATGGTTCAGCAAAAGGTTGGAGAGGTCAACGAGCTTGTCAACAGCTTGGAAGCTTCCAGCAAGACGTCCAAGAGCCAGGGCAAGCGCACGTTCAGTTGCAGGAAGTCCACATTCGCCGTGGCAGGATCAGACAACATCCAGGTGGACTCGTGGAAATTCCTAGACCATGATTACAAACGTCGTGACCTGCCGACTTATGCTCGAGGCCTATTCACAACACGAAGAAAGGACGGAGTCCCCGAGATCGCGTCCGCGGATATGACAAGTTCTTCAACGTCGACGAAACCGAGTCGACTCGATGGAGGAATGTCGAGACGGGAACACGCGGACCCTACGAACTGAGTGTAAAGGAAAATGGATGTATCATATTTCTTTCTGGGTTGGAAGATGGCACGCTCCTGGTTTGCAGCAAACATTCTACTGGCGCCAGAGAAGATGTCGGGGTGAGCCATGCTCAGGCCGGAGAACAATGGGTTGAGAGACATGTTCGTTCTGTAGGGAAAACCATCAAGAATCTGGCCCTTGAGCTGCGCCGGATGAATGCCACTGCCGTTGGGGAGCTTTGTGACGACAAGTTCGAGGAACATGTTCTAGCATACGACGAGTCCATTGCGGGTATCTATCTCCATGGCCTCAATTTCAACGTGCCATACTTTGCGACCCTGCCGAGCTCTGATGTACATAGGTTTGCCGACAATTGGGGATTCAAGAAGGCAAAATTTGCCGTATTTGCAGATATCACATCAGTGAAAGAATTTCTCGACCAATGCGCTGAATCAGGGACATGGGATGGTCGAGAGACCGAAGGGTTCGTGATTCGATGCCAGAAGAGCGATGATGGCGGTGCTACCTATCGGGATTGGTTCTTCAAATACAAGTTCGAGGAACCGTATCTAATGTACCGGCAGTGGCGGGAATGCACCAAAGCAGTCATTGCGGGCAAGGTCCCCAAGATCAGAAAGCACCACAAGATTACTGAAGAGTATCTGCAGTACGCCAGGAGACGGTTTATTCAGGACCCGAAACTGGCGAAGCTCTACAATCAGAACCATGGGATTATTTCCATACGCGAGGGCTTCCTCGAAGAGCGTGGTCTGAAAGGATCTGAAATCATCGCGCTGGAATCCGATACCCAAGATCGAGAGGTTTCGAGTAATGTGATTCTGGTGCCCGTAGCCTCGCTTGGCTGTGGTAAGACGACTGTCGCCGTTGCACTGACCAAATTATTCGGATGGGGCCATGTGCAAAACGACAACATTGCTAAGGCGAAAAATAAACGGCAGAAGTTCGTACTTGGAATAACGAACTCACTTGGTGAATGTCGGGCCGTGATTGCAGACAGAAATAACCACATGCGAAACGAACGCTCACAGATTATGGACGACGTCCAGGAAATCGTCCCGAATGCCACCTTTATTGCGCTACACTACGTTCATGACCCCAAGGGCACAATGTTGCCCGGCATCCGAGATGTGACACGGCAACGAGTCTTAGACCGAGGAGACAATCATCAAACCATTCGGGCTGGCAGCAAGAATTCGGATGAGATCGTTGGCATCATGGAAGGATTCCTGAACCGTTTCCAAGGCGTGGACACAGAGCGAACCCCAGATGACGGCTTCGACCAGGTCATTGATCTAGACGTTGCAGCTTCATCCCGGGAGAACCTGGAGAAGGTCGTCACGGCCCTACATGCTAACTACCCGCGCCTGGTGGAACGAGTGCCTACAGCGGAGGAACTGGACGCGGCTATCAACTCGGCCATGCATGACTATCAAGTCGAACAGGACCTCAGCTATTCCTACAAATCGGGCAACCAGAACCAAAACAAAAAGGGCAAGGGCAACACCAGCAACCCTAACGAAGATCAACCCACCGTCGCAGGAGTACATTCACTTGTCAAGAAACTCGAATACTTCAAGATCTCCCTCCCCGCACAAGAAGTCTCCAATCTCCTCCAATCCCTTTTTCCGCCCTCGACGCCTGCAGAACAAGCCCGTTTTTACCGTCATCTAGTGGGCGGTCGTCGCATCCAGCCAACCTTCCACGTAACCCTCATCCACCGCGCCTCGAAAACCGAACATGCCGACCTCTGGGATAACTATACGAAGGCCTACGTCGACAAGCTCGACCGGCAAAACCAAGATTCCAACCCCTCAACCCTATCGTCTACCACACCCACACTCGCCCCCGCGCGCGTCCGTCTCGAACGCCTGATCTGGAACAACCGGCTCATGACCTTCGTCGTCCGCATCCTCCCCACTGATAACGCGAATGATGGCAGCGCCGGCTGGCCATGCGCAAATGCCATCCCGCATGTCACCGTAGGCACAGCATCGCCCCAGATCAAGCCCAAGGAGAGCAATGACTTGCTGGCCCAGTGGTTGCAGGTTGGGTCCGGTGGGAACACGGGAATTTGGGAAGTGGAGGTTCCCGATGTGAAGGTCATACAGGGCTCTGTCGGTGTGGTTCTGAGTCGGAATTGAGGTGGTTATTGGCTTTCAGAAATGATGATTTGCAATGGCATGATATGAATTATGAACAAATGAATGATTAGAAGTACATTGGCTAAGGTTTAGGTTTGGGGACTGGAAAAGACGGTCAGGAAGACTAAGGGAGAGAAGAAAGGAGAGCAAAAAAGAAAAGCACGCCTGTACGTCTATTCATCGATCTCTAAACCTACTACTACTATGTACAAAGTATACATAGAACTAGTATTGGCAGAGGAAAACGAATATACACTGTATTGCAATATGTCTTTGCATTTCCAGCCAATCATTATGATTATATGAACGGCGCCTTATACAAACCGAACCTACTTTACGAGTCTACGACCCGCTCTTCCTCTCTTCTTTTCATCCATCGTCGCATACGGGTATGATCATAAGAGATAAAATATGTACTACTAACCGACAACCCAATTCGACACCCGCTGTGCTCCAAACCTTCCCATATACTGCAACCCCGTGCTACCCATGGGAAAGTAACTGACCAGATACCAAAGCAGCGCAGCGATTTGGAAAATGGACGACAAGAGCGTGAGGATGGTGGAGTGGAGCTGTTCATCCAATCACTCGAAAGTCAGCTGTTGTTTCGGCGTATCATCGGCCAAAAAAAAAAAAAAAAAAAAAAA